>JAQIXD010000366.1:0-28820 GCA_034699985.1 Minunthozetes semirufus
CTCTCTCTCTCTCTCTCTCACACACACACACACACACACACACACACACACACACACACACAGTCATTGCTATGCACTGTTCATCCAATGCTATGAGCAATTAATTAGCGTTTGTTTATGGCGTGTGTTTTCCAGAGGATTATCAGTGGAATCGTTGTAATTGTGAGTCTATTCGGTATACAAAATACGAATCTCTATTGTTATGTAAAAAATAGGATAAACTGGAGTACAAAATGGTATACAAACTGGAGTGTAAAATATTAATAGCTTTCATCTAATGAATATTTTCACCCCTCAACTATTCCTAAATTAATTCTCTAAAATATCTATCAGATTCTAATTCTTCAGTCGACTTTTGTTACCCGAAATTCATTACTATTTTTTTCAATTTTGATGAGATTTTCAATTATTAATTCATAAATATATTTAAAAATTACAAATAATGTGAAACACAGTCCAACGCAATGTAAGGCAGTCTACGGCACTTCCATTTGATCAAAACTAAATGAATGTACTCTAAACTCAAACAGAATGTCAATGATTTTCAAACTAAAAAGAGGGCCCAAAATCTGTTTGAACTTTAATTAATATTTTATAGACAAAAATTATATGAAGTGCTCTTCAATTATTTCAAACTTTTATTAACATTAACTCAGTTTAAGCCAAGAAGTGATATTATTATGTAGGGTTGGCCAAGGGGTGTTTTAATTTTTTTCATTCTAAAATAAAAAATGCTTACATTGGTGTCTACAAGAGAAAATTGATGACTCATAAAAATTTACCTAAATTGTGGACCTTGACCATGCCTTTTATTATGTAATATGATTTAAAGAATAGGTCTATGGGAAGGACTGACAATTCTTACAATCACTTTGATGAACTTAGCTCTAATAATGTTGGACTTTTTAGACCAAGCTCATTTTACATCTCAACTAATAATCTTGATAAATTGATTCGCATTCATTTTTAAATTATTTTCATTTATATATTTCTCATTTTTATTAATATAATTTAATACAGAATAAGAGTATTGAAACTATTGTGTGTTCTGTCAATGATATCATAATTATATTTTCGGACAAACTTTTTATACTTCGATAGTATTTGTGTTATAAAAGAGCCTTTTGTGAGCACTTGAGTGACGACAAACTTAACTCATGTTCGATGCCTTTCGGGAGAAATAAACTCTTGAAAGTCACGTCAAATCCTATTATATTTTTGTCTATCTTTGGATCAAACATACGATCACTGATCGCTTCAAATGAAATATTGTCTTAAAAGTCATTTACTTTTTGGACACAAATTATTCTACGTTTGATTCAAATAAAGGATCAGTTTATGGCATACATTTTATGTCATCAAATCTCTTAATAAACATTAACTTTTAAACCATCCATAAATGTATAATTCATTTAAGTTGAATCCAATTCATTCCAATCAATAATTAAAAATTATAATCCACTGAATCTTAAATATGAATAATACTGATCCAACCAAAGAATACATTAATAACTTTAATGAAAAAAATAAGCAAATAATCTTATAATGGAATTCATTGTAATAGTAATAGTTGTGCTCAATTGTTTTGAACGTTAAATGTTAAATGATGTGGATGACAATTCCTAATTAAACTGATATTCTTATCTAAAATCTGATATTTGATGCTTTAATGGCATCAAACGTTTTAATGGGAGTGTTGTCTGAAATGTTCAGAACAATAGTCCATTGAATTACAATACAATACTTTTGGCAATAATCAAATACAAGGCATAAAATGTTGTTATTCTGAGCCTTCAAGTGATAGGAATTCTCATCCGAAATGTTTAGGAAATGATGTGATAAGAGCTTTGGCAGCAATTTATAGGAATGAATGTGTTTTCATATACATTACAGCTTCACATTCGCCGCAAATATATAAAAATATATTATAATAGTTTGAAATGATATTTGTTTGAAGTGTTCTCACAAACGGTTTTATTATTTTATTATTTTGTTTGTTTCAACACTTTTAACAAAATTAATATATATTTTCCCTGTTTTTTCATATTTTTCATTTCAAACATCTTTCACATCCTTTCTTTTATTGTGTTTAAGTTTTACATCACTCGAGAGCTCCCATTCCTTTCAATGAGTTTACTCTTTTCATCTGTTTGTTTGCTGATACCAATGGATATCCTCTCCAATGTTACTACAACTGTATGTCAATCTTCTAATATAATAGAGAAATAAATGGTAGGGTTGGCTCATAACCCATAACCTTAATGTTGAGAATATCAAAACCAAGTTTACACTAATTGAACAAAATTATTATTTATTTTGATAGTAAAGTGTTAGTTAAACTTTAGTCACCTTTAAAACAACTTCGTATTATTTAGAAACAATTATCTTTGAATGGAATCGGTTTTGGAATCTGAGAAATATTGATTTCTTTGTCAGTTTTGGATCAGTTTTTGTGAGCAAAAAAATCTAATTTATTATGGATATGAATATACAAAAACATTTATCTCAAAATTACATTGAATAGAGAGTAAGGAAAAAAAGTTGATTTTTTCAATGACTATTAACAATAAAGTTTGTATTCAGTAGTGATTTACATAAGAAAAAGAAGAGTTAACCGAATAATACCTCTGAGAGACTGAAAACAGTATTTGAATATAGAGTGAGTTCTTTCACTATTAATTCGATATATTCTCCGTATAAACACTCAAATGACTGTTCACTCGCTTTTATAATAAGTTTTTGCCTTCAAATACAACTTTTAATGACTTTTTAGTATATATTTAAAGCAAATAAACTAATTAATGAAGAGCTTTGAGAGAGACTACCGTTAATACAATAACCACTTCAGTACAATAACATCAAACACAGAATATTGCCTTCAATTACTAATTTTACAATATTTATAATGTACCATTGTACCATTCATTCCTCCTAAACAAAAAAAGAAGATATTTTTATATAGAATTTACGAAATTAAAATGATTTTTTTGAAATCAAAATTAATAGCAAATATAACTTAAAACAAGATGATTTTCTCATCAATTGTTAGTTATGAGGGAAAGAGTCCTTTCAGAGCAAACTATCAAAGGAATGTTAGCTATAAAATTTATAGTATAAATCAAAGAATCAACAAACAAAGATTAGGAAAGGAATGGCCATAAATTGGTACATATTATGACAGAAACAGAAAGTCAAGATTTGTTTGATTAATGCGAAATTAGATTAAAATGTTTATAAACAAATAGATTACAAACAATTATTAAAAACAATTTTTCAAAAACAATAATATTTGTAACACTTTTTCTGAATAACTGAAAAATCAATGCATTGCTTACGTAATCAATTATTTGCTGTTCGTTAAGGAATCGTTTGAAAACTGATTGACATTTGACACACATTTGACACTCTTTTGACACTAATTAACATCAAATGAAGACAAAGTAATACAATGGATGTGAGAAGAATCGACAGAAATAGACTCAAACCTGTGGCCAATAATTTGAAGATGAAATGTATGGACAAACCAATGATATTAAGACAATTAGAAAACAGTTGCGAAGAGAGCTGTTGTCTGACAATCGGTCAAAGAGTGTCCTCTATTGAAATGATTGTCTTTGTATTCAATGTATTGAAGACAAAAGTCACCGATGATTGTCAACCCATTTGTGTCAAACAATTGTATCTTTTGGTCAAAGAATATATGTTTAAACAAATGAATGCAATTACTGAACATCAATGCCTTCATTGCCCGCAAACTGAAGACAATTCGAAAGATCAAAACGATTCCGAAGACAAACAAAAGTTGTGTTTCAATAACTTCTTGAATGATTTCATTGAATCGAAAATATTGGCGATTAATGTCCAAAAACAGACAATTAGTTTCTGTAGCGATGTCTTGAATGACGATACAAAAGACTCATTTGAATGTCTTTCACGGGTTAAGCAAATGGTAGACAATTGTCTTATTTGTATTTTCAACAACTATTTGAGCCATCAATTGTCAACATATGGCCGAAGAAGAGTAGACGACATCGAAATGCGTTTAATCCGAAGCCATAACTATTTGTTTCAATACTTATTCTCAGAGAAAAACAATTACCGTTTATTAGACTTCTTTGAGTCGAATCCCAAACAATTTGTCGTCGAATATCCAAATGAAAAAACCGATGCATTTGTTAGCATTAATTCCGTCACATCCAGTGATCAGTTGAAGACATACCTCCAGTTTGGGCCAAAAGCTGGACAAAGAGTTAGCGGTTTGATTGGTTTGCCGTTCCTTTCAGATCCAAATAATCTATTCATTGGTTTTAAAAAAACAAACATCGATTTAAGCACTGATTTTCAGTTTAGAATTCACTCTAAACTGACTCTAATTTACGGACAGGAAGTGGTCGCCGAACAACTCTTTCAATGGATTCACGAAAACGATTCGGTCGTCTTCGACGCAAAACTTATGGCTAATAATCAGAATATGAAACGTTTGTCTCAAAAGGAATGGTTGGTCACATCCATCTCAAGAGTACGACATTACGGTCAGTGCTATATTTGTGTGGAACACCTCTTCTCTGGCTTTCAATGGCATAAATACTACTAAAACTTCTTTCGATTTTATAATTAAATTTTAGTCTTTGTTTTAGAGTTTCTGAAGGATCGCCTGTTCTTAAGCTTTTACTTTTAATGAATATCTGCCCTCTTTTACAATGAATTTATTGAACAATTGTTTTATCATTAATTAATTTTTGTGATATTTTATACAAAGACAGACATTAAGGCATTAGTTATCTGTTTTTACAACACTTTTGATAATAATTTTAAATATAAAAAGTCTTTTGAATTATATTTGAGAACAGATTTGCCTTCAAATTGAATGTCAGTATCAATACATTCAATACATTCAAACAATTGTATAGTATTTCTATTATAAGCCTTTTATTGATTCATTAGGAATGTGTTCAAACATTCTATTCTTACTCTTTTACAAAGAAACGAATAATAACTCGAAACGAAGGCCGCAATACTTTTAATGAATTTTTATTTTTTAATAATTTATTTGATTTAAAGAATTTATATAATATTCTGATATTCTGTTCAATGTTTTAATGTTTTATTCAATTATTAAATTTCATAAAAAATATTTAGTATTTATTCGTATTTGTGGTCAACTTTTGGATTACAATTTTATGGCTCAGGTATGGAATGGTATGGAATGGTATTTATGTTAAGATATAAATCAAATTGACTTCAATTAAGATAAGTATTGAAAAGAATTTCATTATATTTAATAGACTTTCATATTATAATTAAAATTACAGTCGAATCAGATTTTTATTTACTAATATATTATTAAAACTAAAATAATTTGCTTTTAATTATTGAAAATCAATTCCAAAAATAATTACAAATTGAGTTATTTTGACGAATAAAAGTATTAATAGTTTTTAACACTTTTAGAGAAATTTCCAAACAGTTTAATAGATTTTAATTAATAGAAGTTATAATAATTGTCAGAAATAGATGTAAAAAAGGATTGAATTGTGTTATGTGTTATCAAAATAAGGATATTCTTGCAATTTGTGGCGATTTTACTAACAATTAGTTTATTATTTAATTTATGCGATAAAAGTACAAAACAAATGATAAGTATTTTATTTTTATTTCAAAGCAAACAAAACGCAAGCATTTGATAAAATCGGTGTCATTTAACTGAATTGCTCTCAAACTTGATTATTAATGAGTGAAGAGCACAGCCAGAGCACAACCACCTTAAACACGACTGATCTTACGTTAATTATTCGTTTGAAAATCAATGGATAAATTCTCCCAAAACTTTTGTGGCTCTAAATTTTGGGTAATTTTTATATGAATGTCATTTAATTATATTATTAATTACTAATATATTAATCGATAAATTAAAGGATACAAATTTAACATGGAACTCGGATACTCCAGATTTTACAGTTTGCTTTCAAGAGACGGCTCTCATATGGTTTCCCTGTTTTTTCTTGTGGTTGTTTTCTGTATATGAATTTCACAGAATATATGGGATCACAAAAAACCCAATTCCTTGGAATGCGTTTAATATAACAAAAATTGTGAGTCAAATGTCTTTCAAATCAAATGATTAAATAATATAAAAACAAATTTGAATTTATTGTAATTCAATGTGTTTTCTATTCAATGATTTCTCGTTTTTCACTATTTTTAAACTCATTTTTCTCTTGTCTTAACCCTAATTGTGACAAATAGTGACGAATGTCTCTATATTTTTCATTCAATTATAGTTTTCAATATATTTTATGCATAAAAAGTGTCTAAACCATTTCAACAGACTTTTCGTGTGAATGATTGTCGACATAATATATCGATCGAACAAAACATTGTATTTTCACAAAATTTGATTAATTATTATAATAATAACCACTGATTTTCATCCTCTCCCTTCTCTCTCCGCCCTCACCACTACATAAGCCCTTATAGTTTGTTCCGCTTATTATTATCTAAAGCAAAGCCTTAAAAAAAATACTCAGCCACTCAATAGGAAAAAATTAAACTTGCAAACTGATAACCTTTGCTAACATCTTGATAGGTTGTTAACTGTGAACACTGTCTCCTCTTTTATTTTCTTCTCCTCTTCTTTTGATTGATCTCTTTTTCTGTTTAAAATACAATAAATTAATTTCATTTGAATTATGGAAACACTAATGGATTGTTTGGTCTTATATTCCATTAGATATTGTCTAACATTTTGTTGGTTTTGAGTGTTTGTGATTTGATTGAGGTTTTCGTCAAATTATATAAAAATGATTATTCATATGAAAGATATCCCGTTTCATACACAACGCCTGCCATCAAATGCCTGACTTTTGTGAGTGTTTTTTATATCGATATTATTGTAAAACAAAATAATTTCAGTGATTTTTCCATCAGATTCTCTCTACTCTTCTCTTATACGTAAGTCGAGTGCGAGGAGTCGTCAGATCCTTTGTTTTGTTCTTCTTTTGGTTATTTATGACAATATCGGGTGCTATCAGTTATCGATCAATATTTATGATGACATTCAAAAACGTATGTCTTCTTCTTCTTCTTCTACTTATGATTAAAACTTAAACAATTTGTGTCTTATTTTCCAATTGAACGACTTTTTAGGGAAAATATGATGGAATCACAGATGAGTTTTCATTGTTCACTAAACTGGGTTTCGTTCCAATTGTTTTCTTGCAATTATTCTTATCCTTCTTTTCTGAGACATCGAATCAAACAGAAACAAAAGGAGACAAAAAAGTTTGTATTATTTGTTTCGTTGTTTTTCATAATTCAAATAATTTCTGCACAGAATCAAAGCCCAGAACCAAATGCTTCAGTTCTCTCAATTCTAACCTTTTGGTGGATTAATAAACTGATTTACTTTGGGTTCAAAAGACCCCTCACTAAACATGATTTGTGGAAATTAAGCGAAGAAAATACGACTGAATATAACTCTAAAATATTTGACAAAAAGTTTGAGAGTAAAGAATCTACAAAATATTTTGGAATACTTTCATCACTTCTGAAAACATTTTGGTTTTATTTTGTTTTGATGGCAATACTGAAGTTAGCCCTCAGTTTCCTTCCTTATGTCAACCCTTCGATCCTCAATTGGCTCATTGACTATATGGGAACAGAAAGCAAAGAACCCGAATGGAGAGGATATCTATACGCGTGTCTTATGTTTATATCACCAATGATTGAGTCCATTCTGTCCAATCAGTATGAGTTTGGAACAGGAATTATTGCACTCAGGATGAGAGCCTGTATCACAAATTCAATCTACAAAAAAGTAATGCATAAAACATAAGCCATAAAACAATTGGAAATCACTTTATATTTATATTAATAAGTGTTTTGTTAATACATTCAGAGCTTACGTTTGTCGAGCACTGGACGCAAGGATTTCACGATCGGAGAAATAGTCAATTTGATGGCTATCGACACCTCCAGGATTGTAGAGTTCGTACAGATAATAAACGAGACCTGGTCTGCTCCCTTGCAAATAGCGATTGCACTCTATCTTCTTTGGGCTCAGTTGGGTATCGCATCGATTGCAGGTTTGTTAGGAAGGCATCAAAACTATGAAAAGTATTAAAAATAGAGCTGTGTTTTAGGGTTGGGGGCAATGATATTCCTTATTCCAATCAATGGTTACATTACCGGCAAAATGCGTTTCATAACAAACAGACTTATGTTACACAAAGACAAGAGAATCAAATTAATGAATGAAATACTCTCTGGTATTAAAGTATTGAAGTTATACGCGTGGGAACAGTCTTTTGACGATCAGGTCATGAAATTGCGAAACAACGAAATCAAACAGTTGACCACTCGGTGCTACTTCCAGGCGGCTATGGTCTACATCTTCAATTCGGCCCCTTTTCTGGTGAGTAGACAATAGATAATCATTTAAATGATTCACTCAATAAATGTATGGTAATTGTGTGTTAGGTTGCGATCACTAGTTTCACAACTTATATACTAATTGACAGCAAGAATATTCTGACCCCACAAAAGGCTTTCGTGTCATTAGCGCTGTTCAATCAGTTGAGATTTCCGCTCAACCTTTTGCCCCGACTCATCTCATTCTACGCAATGGTATTTGAATACAATTAAACAAATATATTGTAATCAATAATATTCTATTCTTTGCTTTAGTTTTCAGTTTCATTGAAACGAATTAACAAATATATGTCCGGCGATGAGATCGACAACAACTCTGTCCAACGAGACTGTGATGGAAATAATGCCATAGTTATAGACAATGCATCCTTTTCCTGGACTAAAACCGATTCTGCGATTCTCAAAGATATTTCACTGAAAGTTCCCAAAAATTCTTTGTTCGCTATTGTGGGTCAGGTGGGGTCAGGCAAGTCATCACTATTACAGGCACTTCTGGGAGATATGTATAAAATGAAGGGCAATATATCTGTGGGAAAGAGTATTGCTTATGTCCCACAACAGGCATGGATTCAAAACGCAACGCTCAGACAGAATATTATTTATACCAATCCTTTGGATGAGAAAAAGCTGAACAAAATCATTGACAACTGCGCTCTCATTCAAGACTTAGAAATACTTCCGGGCGGACAGACAACAGAGATCGGAGAGAAAGGAATCAATTTGTCGGGTAATTTATGTCCAAAACTAATCACAAGTTTTTTCTCAAACTTTATTCTTATAAAAAGGCGGACAAAAGCAGAGGGTATCGATGGCCAGAGCCTGTTATTCTTCGGCTGATTTGTATCTGTTTGACGATCCGTTATCTGCTTTGGACGCAAACGTAGGAAAACATATCTTTGATAGAGTTATTGGACCCAATGGTATGCTTAAAGATAAGACCAGAGTTTTGGTGACCCATAAGATATCGGTTCTGTCGAAATGCGATCAAATAATTGTTATGAGAGACGGAACTGTTTCTGAGTTCGGCTCATATCGGGAATTACTTGAAAGCGGAGGAGACTTCGCTGAATTCATTTTAACCCATCTCTCAGAGGCAACAGACGAAGAGATAGAAGAGGAAGACCTCCAACTAATTGGTGAAGTCGTTAAAAGAGAGAGCTTCGATAAGCAGCGCTCTCGAACAAAAAGCACCGAAAGTTTGTCCAAAATTGAGAGAAGAAGAACATTAAGCTCTGATTTAAAGACAAATTCTACGAAAGAATTGTCGGAAGAAAAGGAAAAACAATTGAAAAAAGTGTCGAAACTCATTGAAGCAGAAAAATCTGAAACGGGTTCTGTCAAGTGGTCTGTTTATTGGGATTACTTGCAGAGAGTGGGTGTTATTGGTGGCTGTGCTGTCTTTCTATCATACGCTGGGGCGAGTGCTTTCAATATAGCCTCGAGTCAATGGCTGTCCTTATGGAGCGATGACTCTAATGATGAAGAACTTAGAAATGATATTAAGTGGCGAAACATACGACTCGGTATATACGGAGTCCTGGGCTCTGGTGAAGCTATATTTCTACTGATATCTACCATAACATTAAATTTGGCGACTCTTAGAGGGGCTAAAATGTTGCACAACGATATGCTCCATCAGATGTTTAAAGCTCCGATGTCTTTCTTTGACACAACACCAATGGGAAGGATATTGAATCGATTTGCCCGCGATATCGATGTTTGCGATACAATGCTTCAAATGAATATCCGGATGACAATGACTCAGTCCTTTCGAACCATTTCTGCTTTAGTAGTGATGGCTATCGAAACCCCTATAGTGTTGGCAATTATTCTTCCGATCGGAGTCTTGTATTATATCGTCCAACGATTTTATATTCCGACTTCTCGTCAGTTAAGGAGAATAGAGTCGACCACTCGGTCTCCCATTTACATACATTTCTCAGAAACTCTTTCGGGTGCGACCAGTATAAGAGCCTATGGTTCGGTGGATAAGTTCGTGGATGAATCAAATATAAGGGTTGATATGAATAATATGAGCTCTTTTTCGTCGGTAATCACCAGCTGTTGGCTCTCAATTAGATTAGAATTTTTAGGATATTCTATAATATTTGTAAACGCCTTATATGCTGTCCTATCGCGACATACTCTTAGTCCAGGAGTGGCAGGACTTACCCTCAGTTATGCGATGACTATAACCAGAACATTAAACAATCTCGTGAGGGCTACCACTCAATTAGAAACAAATATTGTGTCAGTGGAGCGGTGTTTGGAATACACGCGGACTCCATCTGAGGTAAACTTTAATCCAAAAAAAAAACCGAATAATTAATTATCTTTTTATTGCTATCAAAGGCTTTGTGGCACAAACAGGAGACTCAACCTCAAGACAATTGGCCCACAAATGGATGCATTGAGTTCAGAGGGTACAGCACTAGATATAGGGAGGGATTGGAATTAGTTTTAAAGAAAATATCGTTTGATATAAAAGCCGGACATAGAGTTGGAGTTGTGGGCAGAACGGGTGCCGGAAAGTCATCCTTAACTTTAGCACTGTTTCGATTGATTGAATCCGTTGACGGAACCATTAATATCGATGGCATTGATATCAGCCAATTAGGACTCTATGATCTTCGCTCACGTCTAACAATTATACCTCAGGACCCGGTCTTATTCACCGGTACTCTCAGACTGAATTTGGATCCGTTTGAGAAGCACTCAGACCAACAAATATGGAGTGCTTTAGAATTAGCGCATTTGAAACCTTTTATCGCATCATTAGATGCGGGTCTCAGTCATCCCGTATCCGAAGGAGGAGACAATCTAAGTGTTGGTCAAAAGCAGTTGATATGTCTGGCCCGAGCACTCCTTCGTAAGTCAAAGATTATAGTCTTGGATGAAGCGACCGCTGCCGTCGATATTGAAACCGATGAACTCATTCAGAAGACAATCAGAAAAGAGTTCAATAACTGCACTATTGTTACAATCGCTCACAGATTGAACACAATTCTGGACTACGATAGGGTTCTAGTCATGAATAGAGGACAGATCGCTGAATACGACTCACCTGAAAACCTCCTCAAAGACAATAACTCGATATTCTTTTCTATGGCTAAAGATTCGGGTCATATATGAGTCATATTTAATCAGATTTAGATTTAATTCAAATTCTTTTGTTTTATTCAATTATTTGAAATAACTTTTATAATAAAAATTGAAAATAACTTAACTTTTAGTTAAAAATTGAGTAAAAATTAAAAACAAGATAAGAGTTTGTGTCAAATGATATGTCAAATGAGAATTTAAAGGCTTATAAAAGTGTAAAAACAAGATTAAAGTCAGTTTGAGGTGAGTTTAGAGCCATTTCTTGCGCTTTGCCTGATCTCTGCAAATGATGGGCAAATTCTTGTTGGCTGTCATTTGGCTGCCATCAGATCCCTGTTCCTCATCAATAAACTCTTGATTTGGAAAGTGAAGAGAAATGTGTTGTTTGGCCTCCTTTTCGTCGAGAAATCCTTCCTTACAAGAAGAGCACCGGTAGTAACCATTGCCTAAAAACTCGTGTCTTCTTTTGCATCGTTTGGTTTTATGAGTTTCGTATTCAACTGTTTCTACCTTTTGTGAGCACCAAATACAAGACACTGCTTTGGCGGTCAAGTCTTCAGGTAATTCAACTTTTAGTTGATTCGCGTCTACCAATGGTTTCAATTTCATTCTATTAATGAATTCTTTGTGCCAGAAATAATAGGGCGGTGCGAATGTTGTAACGGCTTTTCGAAACATTTTACTTCTTTGGCGCAATGGATCAAATGCTCCCAATCGTCCGCTTTTTAATCCATAATTAATCTTAGAGTCTCTTAGACTTGGATAAGGTTTTGAGGTCACTCTAATCGTATCGGCTACCAGTCCTCTCTTAAGTCTTTCTAATTTATCGCTGAGATCAGGTCGTTCCGCATTTGTGGCTATTTTCTTCTTTTTAGATCCCAGTATATGGTCTGACATTATCTCAATTATATGAAGACTTGACTTAACAGCAATTAATCACAAGCTTTCGAAGACTTAATTCAGACCTGATTTCAATAAAAACTTATTCGACTGACAATAGATTCGCAAATAATTCACTCAAAAGATTCATTGATTAAGTTTTATGTAAAAACTTCTGACTTTTTTTGGAAAATTTATCCATAAATTAAACATTGAAACTATGTTTTGACAAATTTAGGCCTAAACTCAGTCTTAATTTGATTTTGAATAAGAAATTTCCAAAAACTTCTATTACTTTATGAACAAAAATACGAATCATTTGAACGAATACTTGATTTTTAGTCTACTCTAGATTACTAGTCTACAAGAGTGTTAAATACCAATCATCTGATGATTAGATCTAAATCTTAGTGATTATCAATTCCACACTCTTTACGACCTTAGAGTTGACCACAAAGTTTACTTCAATGAGTGAAATATTTTCATAAGTAATGAATATTTTTTATTTTTATGACAAAAAAGTATTAATAATTTGAATGAAATACAATTTTTGTGAACTTTTAGTTCAGATATAAATAAAATCTAAGGTTTTTTGTAGCCATTCTTCTGTTCGGCTGAAAGTTGTCGCCATTGATTGCCAACTTCTCTGTTGACTTCTTTCATTTGAGGTTTTCCGCCAACCCTTTCCTTCATCTCCCTGTAGACAATTGGGCGCATTTCTTGAGCGAAATTCCAGTAATTTGTCTTCTTTCGGTCCTTCGGGTCTTTGCGTGTTCTTCGCTTTGAACGCCCGCCGATTGAAAACATTTTCTCGCGAATCTCTTTTGCCTTTCGATGGTATACATCCTTTTCTTCGTCTTTCATTCCTTTCCATTTTATGGAACAGCTTTGGGTCAGTTGTCTGAAACTGACTCTTCTCTCAAATAACTGATTCCTAACGTCTCTAATGAATAGGGCGTAAGCAGAGGGCGGGTTATTCGCCTTTTTTCGGTTATTCCTGAATCTTTTAGTGGGAACCTTTCCACCAATTTTCAAACTAATTCTTTTCCGACCGAACTTAATCTTAGGATCCATTTTAGAGCCACTTTCCTCTCTACTGACTTCGTTTCCCATATTTACTGAACTTAAAAACTTATCTAACTTTATGTGCAATCGGTTTGTCTTCGAAATAGTATTTGAATAGTTCTCAGAGTTTTAAAAATCAATTGATATTTGTTGTACTTATGCGCGCTCTGAGAGACTCTGACAGACATTAAATTCATACAATATTATGGATTTTTGTTACGATTTATAAATATTTGAGACAAATATCCATTTAATTCAATAAATTAGTTTAAATCCATTTTTATTAAAGTATAGAAAAGGATAGGACTCCGAGAGTCTGAGTAGTTGTCTAACCATTAAGAGTGAAAATATGGTCACATATTATATGAATGACTCTTTGTTTGAGGAATTGATTGATTGCGTCAAAAAGTGATTGAAATACTGAATGAAAAATATTTAGTGAAGTCTTTGGAGAGTAGTCTCTGAATAGTCTTTGATCTCAATGTTTGCGCTAATGTTTGAAATGTTTTCAATTGTTTTCTTCGCTTTTATTTAAATTTTGATTCAAATTAAATGTAAAACAAAAGTCAAGCGAAGAGTTATTAGTTTTAGTATTAGACCAGACATTAGTTTAAGACAAGACAATGGCTACGAAGAACGGCTTCAAACGCAAAGTCTGCTATTATTATGACTGTATGTTATGATAATATTTGGACACAAACCAGACTAGACTTCAATAGACAAGACTAGACTCGTTTTGTTCATTTCATTAGATTCTTGTGAATTATGTTTAATTAATGTTTTAAATAATGTCTTAAATTGTCTTAAAGCTGATATCGGGGGCTTCTATTACGGCAAAAAGCATCCGATGAAACCGCACAGAATAAGGATGACTCATGAGTTGGTTCTAAACTATGGTCTTTACCGACAAATGCAAGTCTATGTAAGTATTGTTTTCTAAATCAATTCGTTATTCAATTGATTTGACATTTAATTTGATCGATGGCTCAGAGACCACACAAAGCCGCCGAAGAAGAGATGATTAGATTTCATTCTCCTAATTATATCCGAACCCTTCAAACACTGGAACCGGACAGCGGTCAGGATCTCAGCTCATGTAATATCAGCCAAAAAGCTTTAATTCATAGATTTTTGAGTGAAATTAATGTATTTCTCGCAAATGTTTAGTTCATATTTGCGAAGACTGTCCGGTGTTTACCGGTTTGTATGAGTTCTGTCAGATATCTGCCGGCGGTTCCATTGCCGGCGCCATTAAACTGAATAAAAAGGCGACCGATATCGCCATCAATTGGTCGGGAGGTTTACATCACGCGAAGAAGTCAGAGGCCTCAGGTTTTTGTTACGTAAATGACATCGTTTTGGCAATTCTTGAGCTCTTGAAATACCAACAAAGAGTCCTCTATATAGACATTGATGTACATCACGGGGACGGAGTCGAAGAAGGCATTGAATTTCAATTCTCTTATAGTATTTTCCTTAAAGTAATTCCAAACTTAATGTTTAACAGCGTTTTACACAACGGATCGGGTGATGACCGTTTCATTCCATAAATTTGGCAAAAACTTCTTCCCAGAGACGGGAGATCTGAAGGATGTCGGCGCCGAAAGAGGCAAATACTATGCAATTAATGTTCCGCTAAACGATGGTATCGACGACTTGGCCTATGAAAGTATATTCCAACCGATTATCGCTAAAGTAAGCCATTGGTCGAACCCATAGTCGAACCCCTTTACCATTATTTGATCACTAATTAGAATATTAATGATATGAATGACAGGTAATCGAGACCTATAGGCCTAACGTAATAGTACTTCAATGCGGCGCCGATTCACTGACTGGTGACCGGTTGGGTGTCTTTAATCTTACGCTTAAAGGTCACGGAAAATGTGTTGAATTTGTCAAAGGATTTGATATTCCGCTCCTAATTCTGGGCGGCGGAGGGTATGAGTGAATTAAATACAAAATGTATTTAATGTTAATATTATTATTACTTCAGATACACGAAGAAGAATGTCTCGCGCTGTTGGGCTTATGAGACCGCTATTGCTCTGAACACTGATTTGCCAAATGGTTTGTCATAAATGTCTAAAAATTGTGTAATAATTACTAATTGGTTATAGATTTACCTCAAAACGATTACTTCGACTATTATGGTCCGGACTTCCAGTTACATATCAGTCCTTCGAATGCCTTCAATCAGAATCCATATCAGAATTTAGAGAAAATAAAGTGATTTTCAAATTATTTTTATTTTAATTGATTTTAAACTAAAAATTGTTTTTTTACCCCAAAAAAGGGCGACAATTATGGAAAACCTGCGAATGTTAAGCCACGCGCCGTCCGTCCAATTCAAAGATATTCCAAACTTCACTCTAATAAGAGAGGAGTCAATGGACGTAAACGAAGATTTGGAAGATCCTGACGTCAGGATAAGTGTCGACAAATCTGACCAATACGTCGTTCCCGACAATGAATTCTCGGACAGTGAAGACGAAGGCGATGGCAGACGAGATGTGTCCACACATTTGCCAAAGAAACAGAAAGTCACTGAAACTGAATCTTCATTAGTACTGACCACTAATGGCATAAACATATTATCCAATAAAGAGTCGGTTTGAGTGAAGACGAGACCAATAAATAGAAACGATTTCACTATTTATTCATATTTTACTCACATTTATACATATATTCGAAACTTTTAGTCAAATTATTTTTCGATTAAATCTTAAGAAAACAAATATTTTTTTAAAACACTATTTGAATGTCACTTAAAATGAGATCCCTTTTAATGATCGAAATAAAGTGAAAATACAATTATTTGCCGAATATTTTGCCGTAAAATAAAAATTCATATAAAAAACAGAAATAAATATTTTGTCTGAATATCTAAATAAGACAACAATTATACAAAAAACAGATAATCTCTTCAATTATTCTTCGATGTAATGGATGTCAAGTCTTCCTCTGAGTAGAGATGACAACGATATCTGTGTCACCATATGTTCAAATTGACTCCATTTGCGAGACGACAACTGTTTCAGAAAATACAAACAATTAGTTATTATTGACATTTGTTTTGATTTTATCAGAGAATGAGTACTTGTTTAGCCTTTTCGTTGTAATCGGTTTTTTTGAATGCGATATAATCGTCGATTACAGACATTCCATAATTTCGGGTCAATTCTGAGATATAATTTTCGGCTTTAATTGTGTTGCTCTCGAAGGGACACAACCACTCTCGCAAAACATTAATAGAAAATTGAGTATTGGGTGAACTATAGGCGACAGACAATCTTGGAATCGCCATTGAATGCAGTTCTGGTATTTTGGTTGACCCCAACAGAGCTAATATCGGCGGCTCTATTGAGCGAATCGATTTGATCACCTGATAGTACAGACCTTTTGCTAAATCAGCGCTTATTTTATAACATTTACGAATCATGTGATGATCTTTCATAGTCTGAGGAAGAGTTCCATATCGGAGTTGTGCCTCATTTGTGCCCAAATTGTAAATCAAATAAATCGACTCAAAAAGTGGACGGAATTTGGTTCGTTCGGTGTTTTTGATGCCATCGTATCTTTTGAGCAATGATTGCAAACATTCTCTCAAATGAGTTTCGTTAATGTGTTTGTCATAGAGTCTGATCTCTTGGTCTCCAAAACTAATTGAATGACAAATATATAAAAGTTTTGCCAAAAAGTGTTTTAAATAATTTACTTATATTTCGAGAATATGTGGAACCGAACGCATTGTTCTAATATTGTAAGACATTGGATGTCATCAATACATTGAATAGACATGTCTTGACGTACAGATCGAAGCCTATCAAAGACATAATCGTAGACTATATTCCACTTCTTTGGATTCGTGTCTTTGTTTGCAATAACTCTAAAAATATTCAGAAATCAATAAAATATAAGAAAAACATAGAAAAGTGTTTCAAATCATGTAATACTTGTTAAGCAAATAATCAGTAGTTTTGAGCAATACTTTGATTGGTCGCAGATCTTCTGGTGATTGCATGGGTTGTCCCGCAGAAGAGCGACTAAATTGTTTCACTACTTTTCGTTTGTCTGCTTTCGGACGGAAACTGTTATTTCAAACAAAAAAAAGTTAAACAAAAATCAGTTTAAATAATAAGTTTGAAATCATTTACGGATCCCTATCCTTCTCCCTATTTGTCCGCTCCTTATATAACAGAAGTTCCGATTCTTTGGTGATTTCAAACTCATGTAATAAACCATTTCTTTCGCGCCTTGAAGTGAAGAAAGTGGTTATAATAACAAATTGTTTTAAAGCAAAATCATTAACGAAATTCAAGATTAGGACAAAAATACGGCATTAAAATGGCCTCAAGTGATCAGATAAGTGATAAGAGATAAGTGGTCAGCATTTCTCAGACCAAAACCCTTTGAAACTTGAATTTCGATAATAATTTAGTAATAAATGTGATATAACTATACATTTGGAGTTCACTATTTGGACACATATCCATACAAATGCCTACAATCGGCTTCACTTCAGCCATATTTTTGATTTAATTGTAAACCAATTATTAAATTAAAATTAATTTAAATAAAATACAAAATAAATGACAAAAAATCAAACTCTTAGTGATTGAGTCATTGAAAATCAAAATTCACTTACAAATAACGCATTCAATAAGTAAAGGAAAGAGAAGAGGAGAGGGAGGATCTCAATGATGCGAAATAGTGAGAGAGGGTTAAAGTGTGTGATATTAATTAGTGGACGTACTTTGTGTTTACTTTCTAAACAAAACCTCACATTTTTGCGTTTATTTTGATTTAATTACCGAAAAATGTCTTCAAATACGGTATTATTTGCCATTTATTTCTTATTATAATTAAAATAATTGTTTTATTAATGTATTCAATATTTGTCTAACAGATGACAAAAGTTCCCGAAAGTCGAGACTTGACTCGAATTGAGAGAATCGGAACTCATTCTCATATCAGAGGTCTAGGAGTGGATGAATTGCTTCAACCAAAAGAGGTTTTTATTGAATGTCATTTCCAGAGGTTTTAATTTCAAGTAATTACAGGTCTCTGAAGGAATGGTCGGACAAATGACTGCCCGCCGGTCGGCAGCTATTGTCACCCGAATGATCAAAGAGGGTAAGATTGCCGGTCGAGCAGTGCTTATAGCTGGACAACCCGGAACAGGTAAGACAGCCATAGCTATGGGCATTTCCAAAGCTATTTCAAAGGACACTCCTTTTGTGGCGATTTCGGGTTCGGAGATATTTTCACTCGAAATGTCTAAAAGCGAAGCTTTGATGCAATCCTTTCGTCGCGCTATTTGTGTCCGAATCAAAGAAGAGACAGAAATAATAGAGGGAGAAGTCGTCGAAATACAAGTGGACAGACCGGCCACTACCGGAACTGCCAATAAAGTCGGAAAACTTATAATTAAGACAACAGAAATGGAAACCATCTATGATTTGGGACAGAAAATGATCGAAAGTCTTACCCGAGAAAAGGTTAGCGCCGGAGACGTGATAACCATAGATAAGTCCACCGGAAAGATCACAAAACTGGGCCGTAGTTTCACTCGAGCCCGAGATTATGACGCGATGGGACCGCAGACCAAATTCGTTCAGTGCCCGGACGGCGAACTCCAGAAACGTAAAGAAGTGGCGCATTTGGTTACTCTTCATGAGATTGATGTCATTAATTCGAGAACTCAGGGCTTTTTGGCCCTATTTTCGGGCGACACCGGAGAAATCAAAGCCGAAGTCAGGGAACAAATCAACGCTAAAGTTAGCGAATGGAAAGAAGAGGGAAAAGCGGATATAATTCCCGGAGTTTTGTTCATAGATGAGGTCCATATGCTGGACATCGAGTGCTTCTCTTTCATAAACAGAGCCATTGAGTCAGATTTGGCTCCGATTTTAATTGTGGCCACAAATAGAGGTATTACTCGCATTCGGGGCACTAACTACGAGTCACCGCATGGGATACCCATCGATCTATTGGACAGACTTATAATTATATCAACGGTTCCCTACACTGAAACAGAAATCAGAGAGATATTGAAGATCCGGTGTTCAGAAGAAGACGTCGATATGAATGAAGAGGCACTCCTTGTCCTCACAAGAATCGCAACCGACAGCTCTCTTCGATATGCGCTCCAATTGATTACGACCTCCAGTTTGGTGGCTCTGAAGCGTAAATCAACTCAAGTGACAAAAGAAGACATCAAAAGAGTTTATTCGTTATTCTTAGACGAAAAACGAAGCGAAGAGTTCTTAACTCAGTATCAAAAAGACTTTATGTTTAATCAAATCAAAGGACAGACCACTTCCACCACTTCCACCACTTCCGACAAAATAATCGAAAACATGGAAACCGCTTAATATCACAATTATTCCTAAGAACTCATTTATATCTAAAGTATAATCATTTGATTGACATTTAAATTGCATTTCAATAAACATTTCTTTTATTTTTCATTCAATACTTCTTTCGCTTTATTTTTGCGATCAATTAATTACAAAATATATGGATCTCTCTCTTCATACAACAGAACAGTTATGAATGACAAATGAATATAAGTTGGGAGAGGAGGAGGAGAGGGCAGAGAGACAACAGATGAACAAAAGTAAGAAATTATTTTGACTTAAATTAATAAAAACAAATGAAATGATTGTAAATATTTTGAATCCAATGATTAATATCGATATTTAGTTGAATAGTCTTTAGGAGAGACGACAAGTCCTCTGCCTTTTCGGGCGCCCCTATAGACTGTTTCTAAAATATCGATCATTTCCTGTTTGTCTTCGAGAGCCCAATTGATTTTGTTGTTATTACCGGTTCCCAAATCAATCATAATGTGTTTGTTCCTGAAGAAGAACATGACAGTGCAGGGATCGTACAGTTCGTACATTTTGTTAAAATCAGGCACTTCTGTGATGTCCACTAAATATATTACCGCAAAGTTCTTCACTTTTTCAGCGATTCCATAGAGGACTTCATCCATTTTCATGCAGGTCGGGTCCCAGTCGTGGCCAAATCTGATCACTACGACCCGATCCTCTTCAGAGAGAATTGCCTGATCCACTTGCCATCCATTGTGCAAATGCTGGAGCATATAAGACATGACTCGAGATTAAGGTTTAATTATCACAAAATATTATCAAATAAATCAATATTTAAACGGATTTTAAAAACTGTTTTTGTTTACAAATTGATATTTTGTTTTTGATGTCTCTCTGAGTCTTTCGTTGAATCACTTTTAGTGAACTTTCAATACATATATGACGTAAACAACTGTGACATCACTTTATACAAAACATGTATACTATTTGTGGAAGTATTTCACTTCAAATAGTCTTCAAATGTCAATAAGGATTAGACATAAGATTCGGCGCCAAAACATTTAAAGCGCCAAAAGTGTGACAAAAGAGACAGACTTTTAATATTAAAAGACTCGACTCATAGACTGATAATCAGTGATAAACTTCTTTAGACTTTAATATAATAACTACTAAATAATAACTAAACTTTTATTACTTAATAACTCTTATTAATCATAATAATGAGCGTAAGTTTAAACTCTAAACTCATTTCTTTACTTCAATTAATAAATAAATAAAAATAAAACCCTTTTTTACGTTCAGTCAAACGACAATCCAATGTCTGATATCAATAGTCCGATCTCTTCACCCGAAGCTCCGTTTGAAGATCACGATGACATACCTGACGATAATATGATAACAGATGACGAGTCTGTGGCCTCTCCCGAAGCAAGTGGTCAACAAATAAGGCCATTAGTTAGAGACGGAAGAGTTCGAGATGACTACCGTTCAGATGACGAGAGCGGGGAAGAACTCTTCGGTGATAACTTTGAGCGCGATTATAGGCCGCGACCAGAACTGGACGTATATGAGGCCGATATGTTGGACGAAGGACCTGCTTCTGAGATTTCTTTGTCCGCCAGAATCAATGCCGACGCAGAGATGAGAGATAGAGATCGCGCAGAGGGCCGTCGTTTGGGTCGTATGAGACGCGGTCTCGATATATATGACGATACAGATGAAGACGCATCAGAGAGACCCACCACCAGAAGGGATCGACGATTAGCCCTAAGAAGGGATCAAATGTTTGGCACAGAAGAGGGCGAAGAAGAACTCATCGAAAGTATTGAAAATTTGGAGGACACCAGAGGACTGACTGTTCGGGAATGGGTGGTACAGATGGCTCCCAAACGTGAGATTTACAACAGATTTAAGAACTTTTTGAGGACCTGTACTGATGAAAAGGGAAGGAATGTCTTCAGAGATAAAATCCGTACGATGTCTGAAGAGAACAAACAGAGTTTTGAAGTCGATTATCATCTGTTGGCGGCTTCTGAGCAGGTGTTGGCCTATTTCTTACCGGACGCCCCCATAGAGATGCTCGAGATCTTCAATGAGGCCGCAAAAAATGTTGTCCTCTCTATGTTTCCCGCATACGAACGCATCTCTAAAGAAATCTTTGTTCGAATCACAGAACTGCCACTAATTGAGGACATCCGGTCTTTAAGACAATTGCATTTAAATCAATTGATTCGGACTCACGGAGTGGTCACTTCCACGACAACTGTTTTGCCTCAACTCTCGTTAGTGAAGTACGACTGCATTAAATGCAAATACATTTTGGGGCCATTCGTTCAGAACCAGACCGAAGAAGTAAAGCCCGGCTCATGTCCTGAATGTCAGAGTACTGGTCCCTTCTCTATCAATATCGAAGAAACTATTTATCAAAACTATCAGAGAATTACAATACAAGAGAGTCCCGGAAAAATAAGTGCCGGACGTATCCCCCGCTCTAAAGACTCGATCCTTTTGGGAGATTTGTGTGATTCGTGTCGACCCGGAGATGAGATCGAACTGACCGGAGTCTACACCAATTCATACGACGGTTCTCTCAATATAGCCAATGGTTTTCCTGTCTTCTCGACTGTAATTATGGCGAATCATATCCTTAAGAAAGACAACTGGAGTTCAGTCAGTGCTATACTCACTGACGACGACATCAGTAGAATATTAGAGCTCTCGAAAGACCACAGAATTGCTGATCGAATCTTCGCATCGATGGCGCCTTCCATTTACGGCCACAAGAATGTGAAGAGAGCTCTGGCATTATCTCTATTTGGAGGCGAAGCCAAAAATCCCGGAAATAAACACAGAGTTCGCGGAGATATCAATGTTCTACTTTGTGGTGATCCCGGAACAGCCAAATCACAATTTCTTAAGTACATTACAAAAGTAGCCTCGAGAGCAGTCTTCACTACAGGACAGGGCGCCAGCGCTGTCGGTCTCACAGCTTTTGTTCAGAAGAGTCCCGTAACTAAAGAGTGGACGTTAGAGGCCGGAGCCCTGGTTTTGGCCGATCGAGGAATCTGTTTGATCGACGAGTTCGACAAAATGTCAGATAAGGACAGGACTTCTATTCACGAAGCAATGGAACAGCAGAGCATTTCCATATCAAAGGCTGGTATTGTAGCCTCACTGCAGGCCCGCTGTGCTGTGATCGCTGCCTCCAATCCTATCGGAGGTCGTTATGACATCGGTCTTACATTTTCCCAAAACGTTGATCTCACGGAACCGATTATATCCCGATTTGATATCATTTGTGTGGTCAGGGATCAGGTCGACCCCTTCGCTGACGAACAATTGGCTAAATTTGTTGTCCGCTCTCATATCAAACATCATCCAAACGTTACAGAAGAAGAATTGGGTCGAGTCAGAGATGCAACCGCTTCTGATACCATCGATAATCGGGAAAATATATCCGATTTGATGGACGACATCGATATCGAACCCATTCCTCAGGATTTGCTTCGAAAGTACGTTATGTACGCGAGAGATCGGGTGCGACCAAAGTTAGCCAAACTGGACAACGAAAGGATCTCTAAATTATATTCAGAACTTAGACGTGAGTCTCTTCTGACGGGTTCCATACCTATCACTGTCAGACACATTGAAAGTATAATTAGATGTTCGGAATCACACGCGAGAATGCATTTGAGAGATTCAGTCACTGATCAAGACGTGAATATTGCCATTCAAGTGGTTCTCGAGAGCTTTATTGACACTCAGAAGTATAGTGTCATGAAATCTATGAGAAAAGTTAGTTATCTTTAATACTATTCTTTTTTTGACTTTATTAACCACTTTTAATCAAATTGACAGACATTTGGCCGATATTTCAACCGTTCGACCACTGAATTGCTGTTCACAATACTCCGTCAGATGATTCACGAAGAACTTGCGCTCACCCGAAGCCGTTCTGGCGATCAAAACATAGAAAAAGTCGAAATCAATGAAAAAGATTTCGCGAATAAGGTTTGCAATGAATTGAAATTAAAAATGGATTCAATTTGATCTAACCCTGTGTTCGTCTTAAAGGCCCGACAGCTCGACATTTTCCATTTGAAGGGATTATACGACAGCCGTTCCTTTGCGCTCCAGAACTACTTTTACGATCCGATCCGCAAAGTAATCGTTCAAACATTTTAATCAAATGAAACACTTCTTTGTATTATTGAAACATTTTATTGTCTTTAATTGTCTTAAATTGTAATAACTTTTCTTATATTTCACTCAAATAACAGTAATTTTAATGAAAAACAAATTTTCAAAGTTTTTAATAAAAAGTCTTCAAAAAGACGTCATTTGTGTTATGACTACAAAACACTCATTTGAGTCAAACATTGGTTTTGTTTTGTTTTGCGAATCAAACGAAAGACTAAATTATTTTTAATTGATTTGATTTAAAACAAATGTCCCAAACATTAGGACAGTCCCTGTCATCAATGGTTAACGTCGACAACACTGTAAACAATACATCTCTTTCAATGTCTGCAAATATTTTGAGTCAATCACTGAATGAATCACAAAATCAAAGCACTGCTGAAGTCGGCCCTCAATCTCAGACGACAAACAACTCATCAAACAATTTATCCCAAAATGCAGTCAAGAATCCGGTCGTCATTTTGGACAAAAACCGTTTACAAGAATTGGTCCAAGAAGTGGACCCAAATGAACAGTTAGAAGAAGAAGTTGAGGATATTTTACTGTCGATGGCCGACGACTTCATAGAATCACTGGTCTCGACGTCTGCGATGTTCGCAAAACACCGGAAGTCCTCAACACTGGATGTAAAAGACGTTCAGTTGGCTCTCGAGAAGAACTGGAAGATATGGATTCCTGGCTTTGGATCCGATGACCAGCACAGACACCACAAGAAGTCATTCGCCACCGAAGCACACAAACAAAGAATGGCTTTAATTAAGAAAACTCTTAAAAAATTTTGAAAATATTATTATTTTTGTGAAAATCAATACTTTTTTTATTTAAAGGCATTTGTTTTGAACTCATCTTTGATTTAAAATCAAATAAAAGTTTTGTTTATAATTGGATTTAATGTCTTTTAATGTTATTCTTTGGATTAACTCATTTGTGATACAATTTGTTAGTCATTTCACAATAGATTTTCGGCGATATTCTGAATAATTTTAATGTCTTTGATATCTGTTTTCTTAAGCGATATATTGAATGTCAGACAAATCTCTTCTTCGGCGCCAGAGTTTTGTTGGATTAAAGATTTCTTAATAATCTTTTCAGCAAAATATCTGCAAACGGGAGCCAAAGAATCTTCTTCTGAGCCCAACAGTGTCTTTGTTGAATAGACCTGTTTTTGTCTGCAATACGAGACTTGGATCCAATTTGAGCCAAAGTTATTAATGTCTGATATTATGAAAAGATTCAAATTCGGGACTAAAATCAGATCAATTGAAATGTTTTCGTCGATTTTCAACGAATTTGTTTTCCACTCAAAAGACATTTCAGACAAAAGACTTTAATATCGAAATCAATTTATTGTAATTGTCTTCAGATCACAAAAAATCACCAAAAGACAGATCAATTAAATGGTAAATCAGATGATTATTCAAAAATGTGAGCAAAACATGAAAAGTGTTGAAAGGATGGGCTATTCGTTGAGTGAATGCATTCACATAATTATTGTAACACTATTTGTGATAAACCCTTCAATGTTTACAATCGGTGACGAAATTGTTGTTTTCTTCAGATTATTACATCCATTGTCGTTGTCTTTGACATAATCATCGACTTTAATCATTGTTTTATTTAATCCAAACATGGATTCAATCAATGCGGCCATAAGTAAGATGTCGGCCAACGATGGCTTGACTTACGTTTTGAAAGAAGTGGAGAAAACACATAAAAATCATTTGGAATTAAAGAAAGTGATTCGTCTCGTGAAGAATGAAAAGGAAGTGATTCTCTACGAATTGAAGAAATATGAACAGCTCTTCAATACATACAATCAGTTGCAAAATCGTTTGCTCCAACTCTTGAATAAAAACCAATCACTGGTCGAACATAAACTCAATTTGTTTAAAGTTCTCAAGACTTTCGCTAAGAAACCAAACTGTGAGACCGCTTGCAATAGTACTGCCAATTGCACCACCGATGGTACCAATAATGGCACCACCACTGAGCCGGCCAAAGGCCCCACCAATAACACCTCTGATATCGACAGCGAGTCTCTTATCACAGACTCTGCAAATAGAGTGGGCGGTGCAGACAATTCTGGAGAAGAGCTGCCTTCAGTAGAATCTACTGCTATTACTACTTCTTCTACAAAACAGTTGACTCCTTATTGCCTTCAAAGGCTTGAAATTAAAGAAATTCATTTGAAGGAAATCCCAAAAACGGTGTTTCCCTCAGATCTTCAATTATTGCCGGAATTGTCGCCAATTAATAGATTGAAATTCGATAAAAAGGCGAATGATTTCTATTATACTTATTATAACCAAAACAAGAATCAAAACACTCCAACAAATGTAATGAATGTCCGCAAAAGAGTTCAAAATCAAAGACAATTGAATGGCAACGAAAAGAAGATTAAATTCGTTTATAACTCAACATATTCTGATCCAAACAGTGTTTATTCAATTCATTCAAATTCTGTTAATAAAAACAGTTCTGAAACTCAAACCAAAACTATGGATACATTAGATAATGGAAGGCATAATCTTTTGCCGAATTCTAGTTCTTGTGATTCTTCGGTTCAACAAAAAGAAGACACAAAACTAGAATCTAATGATTTTAATCTCCAAAATCGATTTGAGTCGACGAATAAGGAAACTGAAGTTATGGGGAAATCGACGCAAAAACAGTCGAATATCAGTGAAATTAGTGTCGAATACAACAAAGAAACCAATGTTTCGAAGAAAACCTCTAAAAGTGATAACAATTTGCAAACAAAACAAATTCAAAGCATTGAAAACACTGAACAAAGTCCTAAACAGAGTCCTAAACGCAGTCATAGGGTCTCAAAAAGTTCAGACAAATCTTCAGATAAACCGCCGAAACATCTAAAGAGAAAATCCATTGAATTCTCCGAAAGTTTTATTGAAAAACAAAAGAAAATGTATTCAAACGAAAAGATTTCACTCATAACTGATTTGAGGAAAAGGTTCAACAAATCCGACCAAAACTTCTTATCCCTTGAATTAGACGGTTCTCAACAAAATAATACACAAGAGTTGACCGATAAGTCCATCGAATGGACAGAAAAAAGTAATAAATTTGAGGTCAAGAAAGTAAAGGAACACAAAAACAGATTTTCAAAACACAGGAATCAAAGAAATAACACAAAAATTTGCGACAAATCATCAAAAATAGAACAAAACCTCAAAAATAAGGATCACTTCGATAGAAATGAAAACAAAATTCATAGAAAAGATGACAAAAATATTGAGAATACGGACAAAAGTAACCGAAAAGAGGAGAAAAGCCATCGAAAGGAAGACAAAAGCCATCGAAAAGAAGATAAAAGCTATCGAAAGGAAGACAAGAATACTAAATATGATGACAAGAATAGTAAAAAAGATCACAAAAGATCCGAAAAATCTGAAAAATCTAAGAAAAGACACAAAACTAAACGAAATAAGGTTTCCTCGAATCACACGAAGAGATCCAAAAGTCCAGAAAATATCGGAAATGTGTTAACAAAAGTAGGAATCACTTCAAAAGTGTCAACAAATCAAACCACAGATTTTGAACGTATTTCTGACGAAGAATTAGAAGAATCGAATAAAACCATTGATTCAAATGAATGCAATTCACTCATTGAAAACCCAATTAAAGCTAATTTGGTGGACAGTAATGAGTCCAATGTGAAGGACAGCCAACCAGTGATTGAGAGCGAAGAAGATTTTACGAACAAAGAGTTCAACTTATCTGTCACTCAAACAGATGATGAAAGGTTTTTATCACTTAATCAGAGGAAAGTTAGGCTCAGATTCAAACTCAACAGAAATAGCGAATCGAAAGCAAATTCTTCGCAAAATTCAGACAAAAACCAAAATTGTTTTGATTCTGAAGACAAAAATCAAAAGCAATTATTTGAGCAAAAAATTAAGAATGAATTGCTTTTCAATCGAAGACACAAACAAAATGAGTCCCAAAACAAGGCTTCTGTTAATAATAACACTGATTCTAATCTGAGCACAAAAATTATGGAATCGGCGGAAAACCAAACTATTGTCGAAATAGAAAGGGAACTAAATAGGGACGACTCTAATGACTCGAACCCAAAGTCTAATAAATTAAATGATTTCATTAAAAATAGTGAACAGAATTCATCGCCATTTGGAGAACTTCCCAATAAATCTATAGTTAAAGTGATTAGTGATTCAAAAAATGTTGGAAAACATAATTCAATCAAAAGTTCGATAAATTATTCGCAAAAGACTCAAAACAGTGACAAAAAAGAAGTTGCGTTTCATCAAAACAAATCCGTTTCCGCTCATCCGACAGAACTCAACGATTCGGCCCTCAATTCAATCCCAAAATCGCAAACTTTTAAGAAAAGTAGAATAAAATTAAAGCGATAAACACTCAGACATATAGGACAGAACAGACAGGAATTCATTCTCTTATATATAATTTGTCAATAAATAGAAAATAAGTCTTTTTATCAAATATTTTATGTAATTATTTGTTAAATGGAAGCCATCAACTTTAAAGCCACTTTCTTACATTGATGGGTGCTTCTATATTTTTGTGTAAAAAAGCCTACATTTACTTAACCTAAATACATGGATAATTTAGATGTAAAAGTTTATATGGATGTTAAAGAGTCTTAAAGATGAAATTTAGTTAGCACAAAGAAAATTATAGTTAGATTATAATAAAATTGGAATGAATATGGAAAAACATTGTAATCATCCAACCCTGAGTTCCTCTAAATGCACGATATTATGAAAGATGTTTCATAGAAAATACATTAATAGTAATCAGAACAGA
>JAQIXD010000367.1:0-28809 GCA_034699985.1 Minunthozetes semirufus
GGTAAATTTCATACTATTATTCAATTCCTTGTTAAATCACTAAAAGATTGAAATTACATAATTTAGTTGAATATAATAAAATTGATTCACTATTTTTGGATAAGTCTTATACTAATCCACATAATTTTGCGAATAATATTTAATAATAGATAATATTATCTCTTATTTCTATTGAAGAATTAATATTTAATAGCTTTAAAACCTCCAGATTTTAATTCAATTTACGCCCACTTTATGTGAATTATTGAGAATATATTAATAAACAATACTTTCGTCACTTTCATTGAATTTATGATAAAATTTCAAAAATGAAAAAAAGTTAGACTTCATTACGTAAATCATGTTTTCAATTGAGAATTGCTCTCAAAATTTGTTCCATTTGTTTGCTCTTCAATACAAACACTGAAATGTATTAAAAGTTGAAACAGAATCGTTTGAATAAAATATAGTCTTCTGCGGAAAATATAGAAAGTATTTCTTTTTGGAGAATACCATCGATGGAAATACCATTAATCCAAGAGTTTTGACAATTGATATGAAAATTATAAGTTATTTCACTTTTTTTCACTTTTAAACTCAAATAAATGATAAAATACATGTATTTATGAATAAAATGATTTGCATTTTTAAAAAATATTTAAAATATAAATGAAATATTATTTTTTCCTTAAATTATATTTTGCCTTTATTTGCATTTTTATAAAAATAATAAATTTCTAATAAGTTATAACACATTTCACATCTAAATTAAGGTTAAATATTTATCAAGGTATATCAAATTTGCAAATTCCTTATTCAAATATGAGTAAAACACTTGAATAGTTCATTTATATATATTAAGTGTAAAGATCTAACTGTTTATATAACAAAAACTAATGAATCAAATATAATACAATTGGATATATGTTTGGCTAAAATCAAATTTATGTGAAATTCATATAAATTTTAAATAATATTAAATTATTTTCGATTAAAAAGAGAACAAAAGAGATGTTTATCCGAATGAGTTCCTTTAGAATATGAGGTCTCATCTAATTCCTTATGAAATATTCTTTTTAGGAAAAAAAATTCCTTAAATTAATGTTAATATTAATATTAAGTTCAAATAATTTGATGATTTGTTTGGTTAAACAGTTGCTCCGCCACAACGTCTTTTACTTGAGCGTCAACTACACAAAAGTGTTTTAATCGGTTGGTTGCATCCGGAGTGTCCCAAAAGTATAATAGACTCCTTTCAAATCTATGTCGACGGAGTTCTAAAGGCAACGATTCCGAGCGGAGACAGAACTAAAGCATTGGTAGAGGGCGTCGACTCATCTATGGTTAGCTAAGCTTTCCCTTTATTGATAGCTCTCACAACTGATTAATTGATATAAACGTATAATTAATTCTTCTCTCAATTATATTCACTCATCCATAGCCTCATAGGATAAGTGTGAGAGCCTGTGACAGGAACGGCCACCAATCGAAAGACCCGGCCTGTACTATAGTCATCGGCAAAAGTAATTCTTATTCTTATTATTGTCTCAAATTATTTCTTACATTAATTTATTTTTATTTGATTTTCAAACAAATCTTAAGATTTATTACTTTTGAGCAAAAAATCGATAATTTATTCCTCAAATTGAGGTCAGAATTAAAGTCAAAATTAAAGTCAAAATTAAAGTCAGAATTAAACTTAAATTCAGAACAAAAACCTTCGAATAATAATTGAATTAATTTATATTTTGATCCAATATTTCGATAATTTTAATGAAAAGTTATGTCAGACTTTCACACGATAACCACTTTTGTTTAATCAATTTAATATTTTACCCAAATTTAAAATCCAATGCATCCAAAGGGAAGACATATTTTAAACATTATTAAAGATTAATCAATAAATTTATTGAAAATATTTAGAGAGAGAATGAGAGCTAATTTATATTTAGGCATAAATATGAGAATAATTAGTGACTATAAGGTAGTCTGACCAGTGATTGATCAATTTTTGATCAAGATTCAAAGTTAATCAATCATTTTCTGACACAATATAGACATTCCATTCGCTCCGTGTTGTGTAAAGGCGTCGAATATAACTTCTGATTCAGCAGTCATTTCATGGATACCTTGCAATTCAAACTTCTATCACGTCGTAGCTGTAAATAGTGTTGAAGTCCGGACCGTAAGGCCCAGCGTTTTCAAACATTTGATAACCGGCTTAGCGGCCAATACCCTGTACAGAGTGTCAGTTCGTGCCAAACCCGGAAAACTCTTAGCGAGTGATGAAAAGAATCCGAAAAAGTTAGAAATGCTCACAACTTTCGTCGACTTCAGAACATTACCAAAAAGTAATCAAAAATAGTTTTTATCATTCAATCAAATATTAAATACTTGTGTTCAAACCCAAATAGGTCTTCCCGACCCACCCGTTGATATACAAATAGAGTCAGGTCCACAAGAGGGTACTCTTCTGGTAACGTGGCTGCCGGTGACGCTTAACCAGTTCGGCACATCCAATAACTGTCCAGTGACTGGTTATGCTGTGTTTGCCGGCCATAAGAAATTGTCAGAGATCGACAGTCCCACTGGTAATCATCGAGTTCTTTAATATTGATATAATTATTTCGATTAAATTAAGATCAAATGATTCACTCATTTATTGTACAATACTTTTAACAGGAGATCACGCATTGCTCGACATCTCATCGTTAGAACATTTGCATAAAAAAGCGATTACTGTTCGGACCAAATCTGGTGAGAATCTGTCACAAGACTCGATGCCCTGTCAAATACCAGACGAATTACTCAAATTACCACAAGTTCCGGTTCATACTAAAAAGGTATTTCAAGTCTTTGATCTTGATTTGAGTTTCGAATTTTGATTTTAATTTCAAACTAAAAATAATTATTTAATCGAAAACTCTTTTGATTTGAATTTTATTATTATTTTTGACAAAAATTGGAAAAAAAAACTTTGCGTTAATGAGAATGATTTGATGCATGACTTTATATGACTTCTAATATAGAGGACATGTATTTGACATTTCATACAAATTAGATGCGAAATAATTTTCATTATTAGACCCAATATATTAAAAGAGATAACAAATTATTTGCTTTGAAAATCATTTCAAATATATGTTAATTAAATGCATTATAAATATAATTCTCAAACAATATATTGAATGAGAACTTCCATCACAATACGGATTAACTGGATTTGCATTCAAACTGAGCTTTCATTAAAATTCATGCATTGATTCCACAGAATTAGTTGAATTAGAAGATAATTTCATTGGAAAGAGAGGTGAAAATAGACGCAATATTCGGTTTATTGAAATTAATTCAATAATGAAATGACTTTTTTCTCATTGATTTCAAAAGAGTATAATATTTTGTTTTTCTTAGTTTTTTCTATGATTTGATAATTGATTGACAATTGAATGCATGTCTGGATCTTCTGCTAAACAGACGCACCGTTCGGATTCAGAATCAGATACAGAATTAACTCAACTGTTGAACCGAGTAGTGAGACGTTCAAAAGCATTTGATCCCACGTCTCAGGTAGTGCTCATTTCTGTCCATTCGATCAGATAAGGCTTAAACCAAATTGATTTGTCTCTAAATTTTGTTCGTTTGTCTCGTTTTTGCCGTAAAAGTGATGTACTCTTCTGTGAATAGTTCTGTGAATAAATGTTTTCAATGTTTTTTCAATTAATTTCTATTTTTTGAAAACATTTTAATCCTTTCATTGATTTTTGATTTAATTTGATTCCAAACTTGTATATCGATTTCTAATTTTCCAATCCCTGAGTGGAAGAACCAAATTGAATGTATTGCCGAATAAATGACTTAAATATTGAGTGATATGTTGTGCTATTCTGTGCCCAATCAACTGTTTTATGGATTTTAGTTTCTCAATAATAAATATTTAATCGTTTCTTATAAGTGTTTTATTATAAGATTATCACTGATTTGATCCTTTATCTTAAGGCATACGATCACCGAACAAACAAACAGATAGTCAGTCGTCCAACAACGCGAACAAGTGCTACAACCCGTGCATTACAGTCAAAACATCATCACCAAAGTCACCATCACATGAGTCACGCCCACCAAACACATCATTCAATTACGGGTCAGCCTATGGGCCACCACATGGACCACATGAATGAAATGTGTGACCAGAATGACCTCATATCTAGAATGAACATACCTTCGATTGAGATAACGAAAGATACTCCGAGCGAAAGCATTAATCCAATTGAGAGCTATTCTGAAGAGGAATTTGATGCAGCGATGAGACAAAGAACGGGTATGACCGGTGCCGGTAGAGGTTATGGCACATCTCCTGTTCCTCCACAACGAACCCGTGCTATTAGTGATTATGAGAGATCCCATTTCGGTCCCTCTGATCACATGCCTAATAGAAGAGCGCAAATGCAAAGAGACAGAGAACGAGGCGTTCGATGGTTTGTCGCTCTTTTTGATTACGACCCGCTCACTATGTCACCCAACCCTGACGCTGCCGAAGAAGAGTTGCCCTTCCAAGAGGGACAACTCATCAAAGTATTCAACAATTTCTTAATAAAATGAGTCAAAACTTCACAATTTTTTGTTCTTAGATTTTCGGTGATAAAGATGCTGATGGTTTCTATAGGGGTGAAGCCAATGGGAGGGTCGGATTTGTGCCGTGCAATATGGTTTCAGAAGTACAATATGACAACGAAGCAGAAATGAGACAAAGGCACCCAACCGGTGGTGCTGCTGATCCCTGGTCTCATTTGCCCGTTAGAAAAATGGTTGCTCTGTATGACTACGACCCACAAGAATTGTCCCCTAATGTGGACGCAGAGGTCAGTAATTGATGCCTCAATAGAACCCTTCCCTTACCTTTTGATTGATAGTCAATAGAGAGTAGAGAGACTATAAATGTCTTATAGTATTCCCAAATAGAAAAAGAATGACTCAGATTATTATCCTTAGTGAAGTAATTGTAGATTCTTGTTATGAATAAAACGTAGATTTAGTCCATAGAAAGTAGTTTATGTGAAGATGTGATCAATTGATCCATTGATTAATTGATTTATTAAAAATTCTATAAATTATTTTAAATATTAATTTAATATAAAATCTGATAAACACTTAAAACACTTAATTAAAGTTAAATTAAATTTAAAGTGAATTCAGATTTGGACCGATTTTTGACTGATTTTTCACTAAAAAACAAATATTTCTCTAAAATTAAAAAATTCAACAAAAAGTGCAATAAATTGATATTGAATTGAGTTCTTCAACAAAAGGGTTTACTCTCTCTGACTCTCAGACTCTGTCCCAAACTTTATTGATAGACAATAACTTATTCTCTCCGCAAAAACCGTTTGACAGATGGAACTGGCGTTCAATACAGGAGACATTGTCTTTGTCTACGGCGATATGGATGAGGACGGCTTCTTCATGGGTGAAATAAACGGCGTCCGGGGTCTGGTGCCGTCCAACTTTCTATCAGAAACGACTGCGGGACCGGCGGCCGATGCGAACGCCCGTCATGTGAGTCGAATTAAAGGTGGGGAGTGGAGCACAAGGATGTCAAACGATGAGATTCACTTTAATTAATGTCATAACCACTAAATGCGTGACCAACCAAACATCGCATGAGATTCCGGTGTCTGACCCAAAGGGTCCTCATGTCTTGCATGTCATATGAAACCACATCCAGTCTTTGAATCCAGTGTTGAGTGTGTTTTAATTGTGTGATCATTAATATTAACTAAAATTTATATAATTTATAAAACAATTAATTAATATAACAATAATTTAATTAATTATTTGTGATTTGTCTTCGAGTCTATGTCTTCGTCCAAAATGTCTTAATTTGTGTTCAAATAATTTTATGGAATAGAAATCAACAGAATTTTGTCTTTAATCTGAAGATCAACTGCGAAGACATAAACAGATTCTATTCCATAGAAGTGAAAAAAGTGAGGAATATTTAGTGAAAGAAAGTATTAAACAAATAATTAGACATAAAATGCATAAAAAAATCAAATGTCTAACACTTGTGTTCCGATCGCATCATATGATAACTCAATTCAAAGCTCATCCAAATCTGAATCACTTGTTGTGAATATCTCACACATACCTATGCTCTGCTCCCTTATTCTCTCTTCTTTTCTTAATATTTATTTCACACGTTTTATGTCCTCTTTATTCTTCTGTGTCTTTATATTCGTGTTTATCAGATATTATCAAATATTTGTCAGAAATTTGCAAAAAATCATTCAATTATTGTCTGAAAAACTAATCCAATATTTTTTGGTTTCCTCTCTTATTATCACTTAATTCAGGGCAAACTCATGTCACAAGTGGGCCAAAGAGGAGACCTTCACATGATGGCAACCCAAGGTATGCCCCCACAACATCCACAGCACCCGCTAATGTCGGGCCACTCGGGCCAACAAATGCTGTCTCACGGCGACACTCGTCGGATGCACGGGTCGGGTCAAACCCAGTCTTATATTACGGGACAGCAGCAAATGCAGGGCCAACAGCAACAGCACTATCAACAACAACAACTACAGGGACAAATGCAGCAGCAACAGCAACACCCCAACCAGTACACCCACCCCCAACAGGGTCATCATATGTCGGGCCAACAGCAGTACAGTCAACAGCAACAATACCAACAGCAACAGCAGGCAAACCAACAAATGATGGGTCGTTCGGGTATGAGACAGCAGGTGCCTCCTCAAGGGGGCCCAATGGGTCAAATGGGCCATCAGATGCAGTCAGGTATGCAGGGCCAGGGAATGCCGGGCAGCCAACAGGGCTACAGCGCAATGTATCCGCCAGGAGGGGGACTGCCTGGTAATAAGCAAAGGCCTACGAGTCTGGATTTGCACTCCGCCACATCACCCCGACCCTCATCACAGCCCAATTATAATAATACTGGTCAGACACAGAATCAACAGCACACAGGAATGTTAGGAAGTTTATTTGCCAGCGGAAAAAAGATACTGGAAGAGGCCACTACCCCATTGGGTGCGAGGGGTCCCTTCGCCCATCCCAACCAAAGTCACACAGCAATGGGTCACCATCCAGTCGGCGCACCGTCTGCTCAAGGGTATGGCCAATACGGTGCTGGTGGTGGTCAACAGCACCAGCAAATGTATGGTCAGAGTGGACAGCCTATGGGCCAACAGATGATGGGTCAGCCCATGGCTGGCCAACAACAGGGCGGCACTATTTTAAATACAATGAAAAACATTTTTAAGTTATGAGTCAAACACTTTAGACATCAATTAATTGTTTGTTATTTTAAATTTACTCTGAATTTACTCAGAATTAAATCCTTTTCCCAGTTTTTTGTTTATTCTTTTGTGGTGTGCCTTAAGATTAACATAAATATTAACAGATATTAACCAAGAGATCGTTCATTGATTATTATCTGATGTTTAAATTCTAGAACTAATTGAAGAAATAAAGTAATTAAGAAATTATTAGAGTATTTAAGAGTCGGTAAATATTTTGAAATCGAGTGATCATATCATTCGTCGGTTATCTTATTCTCCATTCAGACTAAGAATCGTTTCCTAAATAACTAACAAAAGTACGGAATCTACGGATCGATCGAAACATTCTTATTATGATTACAATTGTATTACAATTATATCAAAGATATTAATATTGAAACTAATGTGAGATTTACTTAAATATCAAACATTGAAAACATTGAGGAAAAGTTAATTTAATTTTGAATTCAAAATCAATTAATACTTATATTAAATTCAATTAAATTCTTTAACTCTGAGTCTCTGACTGTATATTAAATACATATTAAATATTTCTCTCAACAAAATCATTGATTAATTGATTGTTTGCACAATTTATTTAACAAAAAACTTATTAAACAAATGAATGAAAAACAAATTCTTTATCAATAAATAAGAGCTCTCTCTCTATAAAACACATAAAACTCCAAACGAATTGTTATTTCAAATAATTATTAATTAATTAATTAATTAAATATTAACCAAAAATTAAGAATAATTTTATCTTTTATTTCAAATTAATCTATAATTGAATGAAAAAATAAGAAATTCTTTTAAACTGTGGATTCCTTTGAAAGAAAGTTGAATAAAATGATTAACGAAATACACAAATGTTTATTGTATTGATTGTCAAATATGTTTCAATTGTTTTCAATTAAATAAAAGAACTGTAAATTAATTATTAATCCATTGTTTAGCCATAAATTTATATATAATTGAATGCAATTAACACTTAAATCGACAATAAATTAATTGTAAAATTGTTTCGTATATTAACGCAAAAAACATTAATATTGTGCTCTTCTATGCAAAAACACAATTAAAAACTTATCACAAGTGAAGACAAATGAAGAGATTTTCTTTAATTTGTTTGATTCCAACAATTTATAAGTTTTCTCTTAAAAGCTGCACAATATTCATGAATATTCATTTATAAGTATTTATAGAACATCCGATAATATAGCGGTTCCATTCTTATTATATCCTCTTTTCCCTTTTTATCAATTATTTTATCAAAATATTTCCTAAAAATATGGAATGTTTTCACTCAAAACAGAAGTTTATTTTCATCTGTTTATATTTAACCTAGTTCATTTAACAGTTTAAATTTGACTTAAATAAGTTTAATTTAAATTAGTTCTCAGATTTTCTTAACAAAATATTTTGATAAAATGTGTCAACCATATAAAATTGAAGTCTCCTCAAGTCATTTAATAAGCAATTAAATCAATATCAATATCAGAATAAGAGAAAGTGAATAAACTGTAATAAATATTTCAAACTTTTAACAAAATATTACAAAATATGACAAAATATTGGACACAATTCTAAATGTCATTTGTTTGAGGTGTGATTGAGGTGTGATTGAGGTAAGTTACTCTATATTATAATCAAGTTTATAGTTTTAAAGTGCAAACTTCAAAGTTATTTAATTTGAATTTGAGATTAAATGAGTTCATAATCAGAATATAATAAATGATTAGAACTGTCTGTCAGTCGAGTCTCTAATATATTGGATATTAATCTCAATGTAATGTAATTGAGATAATTGTGTGCGAATTCCTTGTGTTGTCTCAATAGGTTCTGTGAAGTTTGTGGTTCGATCACGTGATTAGTTGGTAAAGCGAGAGTCACTTTCCTTCATATCGTAAGGGAATGAATGAATGACTGACTGAAGGCATCCAAACCATAGACTCAATGAATAGGATTGGAAAACATGACTAAAGCCAAGCGTTGAAAAACTTACACAATATTTACAGTTATTTACTGTCCGTTCAGTTATTAAAAGGAAAAATGTATTTATAATTATTTTCTTAACTTTAGAGCCATTTAATCATCCATTTAGTGATTATAATCGGAAACAATTTATTTAATTAACTAACAATACGGTTGCCTTCAAATCAATTGGTTGTGAAACTAATAATTTGATAAAATATTTGTTTATTTTACTATTTTTTTCTCAAATCAATAATCATTTGACAAAAAAATCAATTTTAAAAAAGTAATTATTTTTTTCTTTTAATTCAAATTCAAATTAATTGCAAATAAACTAATGGTCTGTAAATTGTTTTAAGAAACGACTGAATAATTGATCAAAGATGTCAACAGCAGTCCAAACGCCACCACAAAAACCATCACAAAATTTTCAAAAGACATTAAAAGGAATTATTGCTGGTATATATACATATGTCCCATAAATGTACCAATGATTGTATGATTGTATGATTGTATGGATGTTCTGTCAAATTATCAATCATTCAATAATTTTATTGATTTTTTCCTAAAAACATTTCAATTAAATTAATTGAATAAATTGAGGTTCAAATTAGTCTAAAATGCTATGAATTGATCCAAAGGTGGAATAACTGGTGGTATTGAGATTTGCATAACATTTCCGACCGAATACGTCAAAACTCAGTTACAATTAGACGAAAGAAGTGCTAAACCAAGATATTCAGGAATTGGTGATGTCGTCAAACAGACTGTCAAAAGTCATGGATTCCCCGGTCTCTATCGGGGCCTTTCAGTACTCGTTTACGGATCTATTCCTAAGTCTGCCGTTAGGTATGTCTTTGTTAACTCTTTTAACCACTAATTGTCTCAATTAATATTAGATTCAAAGCCATTGAGACAAACATTTATTCGATTATAATATAAACAAAAGTTTTTATAAATGTTTTAACATTTCTATAGATTCGGTGCTTTCGAAGAACTTAAGAAACGTAATGTCGATGCGAAGGGAAACCTATCGCCCGGAATGAGAATGTTATGCGGTTTAGGCGCCGGTGTTTGCGAAGCAATATTTGCGGTCACACCTATGGAAACGGTGAAAGTCAAGTTTATTAACGACCAAAACAGTGCAAAACCAAAATTCAAGGGATTCTTTCACGGCGTCAGAGAAATAATTAGAGAACAGGGAATTCGTGGTACATATCAGGGATTGAGTGCCACTATTATGAAACAGGGAAGTAATCAAGCGATTCGGTTCTTCGTTATGGAAACGTTAAAGGATTGGTATCGCGGAGGAGATCCCACTAAACCGGTCAACAAATTAGTAGTCGGAATGTTTGGCGCTGTTGCCGGCGCTGCCTCAGTGTTTGGTAATACCCCAATAGATGTGGTTAAGACTCGAATGCAAGGATTGGAAGCTTCCAAATATAAATCCACTTTTGACTGTTTCATGAAAATTGCAAAACACGAGGGCTTTCCCGCATTCTATAAGGGAACAGTTCCGCGATTGGGTCGGGTCTGTCTGGACGTCGCCATAACTTTCATGATTTACGACAGTTTTATGGATCTCTTCAACAAAATCTGGAAAACATAATAAACTCTTAAACTCTTTGTTCTTATTTTTCGGAACTCATCATCAGTTCAAAGATATTTGCGAACAATAGCTGTGTTATTGTCGTTGTTATCAATATTTAACGAATACTTGTTTTTCAAATGATTTTCTATTTTTATTTTATTTTTGATTTTTGTTTGTCTTTGTCTTAGAAATTGTGTTAACATTTCTTAAGAATAATTTTTTTACCGAAAATTCAGTTAAAAATAATATAAAACTTTTAAGTAATCATTAAATCAAACAAAGAGTTAGTAATCAATAGATTTGATGTTTAAGAAAGTAATAGAAAATAACATATATTTATAATTTAATTGTGATTATGTAACGAATATTAATGACTGAATACTGACTGAGAAATAAAGTTCAAAAATTAGTGATCGAAGTCTTGTCAATCGAAGAAGAGTTCATTTTACCTGAACTCTACTAATTAGATGTCCTTTTGATCTAATGTTGAAAATAAAATTAGAATGAGTTTCAAAGTCTGTCTTTTCTTTATTCTTATGATATTCAAAATGTCATTACTATTAATGCTTTTTATTTGATTCAAATAATTAAAGATTTGACTCATTATGTGATTTCAGTAATTATTTTTGGAATTGCTGCCCTAAGCTGATTGGCCTTTCCCGCCTTTTTGTAAATTCATATACAAATTTCCGTTAATTATTATGTCTCTTTAATTTTAAACTATGAGCTCTGAATGGCTGGTGCATTTTGCACTTCTACAGTCAAACTTGTCTTAATTAATATTTGAAAATTAAAGTACAATTATTTCTATTGAATGAGAGATAATAAAAGTCAAAAAGTGTTTCAAAAGAGCGAAATCTGTTTATCAAAAGTTTAACTCAAAAAATAATAACAAAACATTTCTGTGAAGACATTCAAAGACATTTAGAAACTATTTTTATCTCAAAACTGGTTTTAAATGACTTTAAAATCTTGAAATGTATTTGAATTAAAAATAATCTCAATTTAACTGATTATTGAATAAACGCAATGTTTTTCACTTAAAATGTTTGTAATTTTAAACTAATATTTGAGTATTTTTTGTGTCATTAAATGACATCAAAAGACCAAACCATTGAGTCATTGCATTGATTTGCATTTACGTCAAAAATTACAATAAATTAATGCATTTCCTCTAATGATTAGAGTCTTATCTATTATCATTTAAAACCACCAATTATTATGTCTTCAGACGCCGAAGAAGATGATGAAGAGTACTTCAAAAACGATCAAAACGAGGAGGAATTGGATCCTAGGATTAGAGACAAATTGGAAGAATTGAATGAATGTACGGATAATATCAATAAACTGGAAAAACAATTTGAGGTATGAATTAATGACTCATTTTATTTATATTTAACATTATTTTAATCTCTTTTAACCATTTCTTTAGGAATTGAATGCTTTATTTCGGAATACTTTAAATGAAAAGACAATCAAATTGAAGAAATTATCCCAAAAATTGGGGAAATGTGTGACAGAGTCGCGGCCTTACTATGATTGCCGGTCCCGAGTCATTGAACTACAAAAGAGGTGCCAAATGGCTGTTCAGACCTTTGAACGGTCGGCAGAATTACATTCGCAGTCGAAAGAGACGATAACTATCGCCGAAACCAAGTTTGCGGACAATAAGAACACTGATTCAGATTTTGACCACTTCTGGCAGGAAATGCTAAATCAGGCCAACACTAAGGTATGGATAAAATCCTAATCAATTTTATTCTCTATTTTACGGATTGAATATTGTTTTTAAGAGTTATCTCTTTTAATGATTAGTTTATGGAAGCGAAGAACTTGAAGAATGAGAGTCAATACGAACACTGCGTTTGTATTCAAAACTATTTCGATGAACAAAAACGTCTCTCAGTTCTGGAGAAACAGTCGAAAAGTGCCATAAAAAAGTCAAAGTATGTCTTATTTACAATTGATTTGTTATCTTTGGTTTACCAGAACTTTGATGTTTGAAATTCAGGCCATACTATGAGGAGTCGGCAAAAGTTCAAACAGAACTCAATTCTATTAAACAAGAGATCGAAGCCTTAAATGCCGTCATTTTTAGGGCAAAACAAATGTATTCAAAAACACTGAAGGATTTGGAATTAATTTCTGAAGAAATTCATGAGAAAAGGGCTCAACTCTTAGCAAAATCATTGAAGAGAGAGCCCGGAGTTGGCGCTGAATTCCAATCAGAGAATAATAACAACTTTTGCGGTAATTTATTAATCATTTAATAATTAATTATTTTATTTATTAATTCATTATTTTTTATAGAAAATTATGAGTCATTACAAGAAGTGCCACAACAAGTACCACAACATTTAGACTTAGATATTAATAAATTAAATATAGAAGACATGCAAATAATGGTTAGTCCTCAATCGCCAAACACATCATTTGCTTCAAGATCTCCATTAGGTCTGTCCTCATCTTCTCTGAGTGTAGCTGAAGAGGAAAGTCCAGTGAAAAGCACAACTACTACCACTACCACTACTCAGGCATTTATCATATCTGACGACAATAACGAAACTGTTGTTAGAGTCGACACAAATGGCAACTCATTGGATGACACAAACTCTAATCCAATACAAAAGTCTTTCTTTGAAATTGATTTGAAGAACTGATTTTGCATTTCTATTGACAGCTCATCCATTCTTCATATAAATGTTTGAATATTTTTCTATACATTAATTCAAATCTAATTTAAAGACAAATTTATATCAAATGCTTAAATGGTTTTTGTCTTAAGAACTGATATTTTAAGAAATAATTCAAAAATGAAAATATTTTTCAATAAATAAATACTATTTTCATCGAAACGATTGACAACCGCTTTGTGAACATTTATATCCATTTGGACAGCAATGGATGCGATCATCACAACAAACAGCATTTTCTAAGGGACAACAGCCCCATAAAGTCTCACTTATTTGACAGCACGTATTTTTATCGGGACAGTCGTACCGACCGCCGGGACATACGATATCTGAAATGTTTTTGGACTCAAATCCTATTAAATGCATTGTTTTGTCGAAACTAAAGCCTCGGTTGTCGTCGATATGATTGGACGGATGCACACACTGTCTGTGAATTAAATCACATGTAGTTCCGTGAGGACAGCAGTGAAGAAGATCTTTGCAACAAACGGCTAAAACATTGAATCAAATAAATAAATGATTTTATTCTTGGATTCAAACCTAAATTGTAAGGACAACAGCCATAACTTCCGGTCTTCTCTTTACAACAGGTCTCAAATTTATGGCAGATCTGCTTCTTATCGGGACATAACTCATTTGACTTCAATTTTATTCGTGAAAATCTCTTTTGTTGTTTAATGGGATGACATAATCCCTCCCTATTATAACATTTAGTTCCATTCGGGCAACAATGAAGACCATCGGAACAACAGTGAGCTGTACTCCCATTCAATTAAATAATTGAATAATCAGTTCATTCATTAGATTTCAATAAAAAGTTATACCTAAAGGCAACGGACAGCAGCCATATTTACCAGAAGACAATTTACAAGAAGTCATGTCTATTTGGAAATAAGTGTTTGACAACAAATAAGAGCAAAGAGTTGTCACTCAATTTTCATACCTTCTTTGCAGAGGGAATTCCTGTTTGGAAATCCTACAGATTGTGACAAAGATGACATTGAAATCAATATAAAAGCAAAGATTCGGTTAAAAATCATATTCGGATTACTTTTCTTCAAATTCAATGTTTTGAAGACTTCATCAAAACATTCAAATTGCAAGAGACAGTCGCAGTTCAAACTATTTGCATAACTGTCCCATTCTAGCACTTCTGTGGAATATTTTGTTCTCTTAAACTAGAATTTATATAGTCTTCAAAGTTATAAAAAGTAACTGATGATCATTGAATGACCATTGAATGATGAATGATCATCAGTTTAAGATGAATTTAATTCAATTATAATCTCTTCTTAATATACTTTTAACTAATTTTGAGGCAAAAATTGCATTAAATTATATTTTATTCAAAGAATTTTTATTAACAATTATATAAAATAATGTATTTTTTGACACTAAATATGGCTTTCCTTACAATTACAAGTCGGGAACTGACAGCACGGCTGAAGCCAAGGCCTCCAAACTGTATTCCAAAACCCAAATTGATTGGGAACTGATTTAATTGACTCTTTATGTGATTCAACGGCTTTTGTTATAATCTCAACGATTCTCTTATATCTGGGATCAGAATCTATTGATATTTGATTATCTTCTTTGGGATCATCGGCAATGTTATAGAGAATTGGAGGATCATATTTGACGACATACCCATCAAAGCACATACAAACGAATTGACACTTAAATTCATTTTCAGATTTATATTTTGGTTTATAGTAATAGAGTTTCCAAATATTGTCGGAATTTTGGATATACCGAACGCCGTGTAAATATGTACCGCAATAATGAAAGAGGAACTGATGCGGACTTTCCGCTGATTCTGGATTCGAAAGTATCGGTAAAATACTTTTGCCGTCAATTATTCGGTCCTTTGGTAGAGAAATCTTTAAAATATCATGAATTGTGGCAAAAATATCCATTTGAGAGGTGGACACCGATATTACAGAATTTTTTGGTATTATATTTGGCCACATCACTGCAGTAGGAACTCTTATACCCCCTTCCATAGCCCCATGACCCTTTCCACCTCATCATTAACAATAGAAATGTTATTAATAATCAACGAATCATTTGAAACAAGTTATGTCTCATACCTTTATAGATACCATTGAATCCTCCCTCCTGTTCACCATGGAGTCCGACTTCTTCTAGATGTCCGCCATTATCACTACTAAAGTAGACAAATGTATTGTCTCTCAAATTATTTTCTTCTAAAAAGTCGAGAATATTTCCGATTCCGTTATCCATTTCCATAACACAATCACCATATTTGCCAAAACCACTCTTTCCTCTGAATTTGTCGTTTGGAAAATGTGCTAAAAGTATAAAACAAATGCTCAGTATTAGAGAAAAAGTTGGATTTGTGTCCAGAATTGTCTTTAAATGTTGAATACCGGTGTGAACTTTGATGAAATTTAAGACCAATAGAAACGGCTTCTGTTCAGCGATTTGTCGATTGATAAACATTTTTGACTCTTTTACGAGTCTATCAGTAATTCCTTCCAACTGAACGGGTTGTTCAATCACCTGATAGTCTCTCATAAGAACACTATTTAATAATTTTATGCTCTTTTGGACTAATAGTGCAGAAATAGGAACCGCAATGAATAAGAATATCATTAAATACGAAAGTTTTCGATATTTTTTATAATAAGTGATTAATACAAGAGAGAGACCTATTGTCGCGATTGTTGTCAACAGTTCCTTAAAATATGGGAAAAAACTGGTGACAACACTCTCCCCGTCGTCACCAAAATCTTTTAAATTTGTTAATGGAATGCCATAAAAGTAATCAAATCCATGATTTAGTGGGTGATGACAGCCATCGCCTTTATAGTGGCAATCATTACCCAAATGCCATTTCCCTATTAGTGCTGTTCCATAGTTATGGCTTTTCAGCACTTTTGCGAAAGTTGTTTCGTTAGTTGGAAGTCCTCCTTTTGCAGCCACAAAGAGGAAGACCCGGTTTTTATACGCTGAGGCCATACCTCACATATTACACAAGATTTTATTATTTAAGATATGAATGTAACAAAAGACATACCAGTCCTTATAGGATATCTACCGGTTAGGAATGCACTACGACTTGGGGTACAAACAGAAGCAGCAGTCAAGTGATGAGTGAGAAGTGCCCCCTCTTTACCAATTCGATCGATATTCGGAGTATTGAGTGATGTATTGCCAAAAGCACTGACGTCTCCGATTCCCAAATCGTCAGCAATTAATACAACAAAATTTGGTTTCGATTTGACATTTGTTTGGCATTTGATTGAATCAATTGTAACCAAAATCAGGAATATCTGAAGCAAAACAACTGTTCATCAGTTATGACATTATTTTGTTTTTATTTAAATCTAATAATCGATTAAATGATACAAAAAAAGGGAAATAAATGCAAAAAATTTCTAATTTTTGATGACTTTTAAGGCAATCACTTCTGAGGTTTAATTTCTTCGAGAAATTTAATGTGTTTTTCCATAATATTCGCCACAAAATCAGTTTCTGGTCTTTGAATTTTATCATCAAATTCATGGCCGACTGTCCAAAGAGTTTCGATATCGTAGTAATCGCGGGTCGGCTTCTGAAACAAATGAAGGACAATGTTCTTCATATCAACTACTCTCCAATCGGGACTACTTTCACCGCCAAAGTTGAGGAATGGATCCTTTGGACTCTTTTTCATTTTATATACTTTATTAAAATATTCACAAAATGCCTGAAAAGACAAAATAATTCAAAAAATTAATGAATCATTTGTTGAGACAATCAATCCATACATTTAAATGTCGTTTAGATGTGGCGTTTCCTAAAACAAGATACTGACAGTAATCCATTTCTTTGGGCACTTCAATGACAGCAATTTCTTTAATGTTTTCTTCTCTCAAGAGATCCACCAATTCGTGTATATCAAAAACACCGGTCTTTCCCCTCTTTAACTCTAAATCATGTGATTTAGTCTTATATTTAGGCTTTTGTTGAAATAAATATAACTCTTCGTCCGATTCTTTCCATTCTCTTTCAATAAATTGAGGTCTACTTTGAGATAATAGTTCTTCGGAGACATCATAAATAACTTCTGAGTCTTCGTCGGAATACTTCTTAAATTTGGTTTTTATGGACTCTTTCAAGTCTTTTGATTCTTCATCGATTGGATCCAATGAAGAATCACTTTCGATATCGTTTTTATTATATGCAGAACTTTTTGGATGTTCTTCCGATGAATTGATTTTCGAAGAGAAATGTCTCATCATTTCAAAAGTGCCGAAAAACTGATTAGTTTTTCGGTTTTTCATTTGATTTTCAAAGCATTTCGTGATAAAAATATTGCGATATTTAACAGCAAATGATTTGTTGACATAAAAACAATTGAGTCTTAAACTGCTTTTACTTACGAAAAGATTTGTCAGTCTTTTTGAGAACAAATTCAAAGAATTCATTCTTGAAATCAATTTTTAGGCACAAATTTAGTGATAAAACAGAGTTTTACTAATTGACGGACACAACCATTTGTGTCAATATAAGAGGCAGAGCTTTAATCAGTTAAAAGACATATAAAATGTTTATTAGAGTTCATATTATATATAATTATTTAATTAATTGTTTTAATAAAAGTTTATAAAATATTTTTCATGTCTTTTGAGAAACATATGAAAAGTATGTTTACATTCAGTGAATCAAAAATATGAATATTTGTGTTGAAAGCGTCACTCTTTGCACAAATATTTAACTAAATTCTTGAAACAACTTTCAAATTCTTTGACAACAGATTCTTGTCTTTGTTTCTCATAATTATAGTCAAAAATATAGTATATTTAGAGTAAAAACATTTTGAATTTTTGTAATACATTTTATTTAATTAAGAATTTCTAATGAATTTTATTTGAAATGAAAATAATTTGTGAAATTATTTCTGATTTTTCATCAGCTTTTTGTGAAATTTCTTAGGGATCGACTTCTTTTGTTTGGTCTGATTTACAATCAGTACATAAGTGGCGCAAAACACTATTAATATGAGACAAATGAATGAAAAAATCGAATAGAAGTAAATGATAACAATTCCAGGATTAATATCACCACAAATACTGTTGAGAGAGTCGTACAGATCTTTATTAATTCTTCGACAGTCGGCAAGACTTTTGAATGTATTGATCAGTTGTGTGTAAGACCGCATTTGAGAATTGAAATCTAAAATGGTCTGGTTTATCTTTTGTTCGATATTCAGTGGACAGGTAATACTCATGTTCTTAGGAATGCTAATATCGGGAATTAATTTACTCAGAAGAGTGGCTCCAATTTTGACGGGAATTTTACCCAAACGGCAATAAGTGCTGAGAAGAACATTGAGAGCTCTGAATAATTTTCCGGAGATATCCTTAACTGTTGTCACAAATTTTGCTGCTTTTCCTAAAAAGCCAGATATCGGACCCCCTCCAGATAGTGGACACTCAACTAAATACTGATAAAGAAGCCATTCGTTGAGCTGGTCTTTGATAAAAGGCTTTGCGTCTACACAAAGATCTGACACAAAAATTGAAGCGCTCAGACCAAAAGACATGAGAAACCCATTCAAAATCAGTCCAAAGATAGCAAATAGAGTCGAAAAGACCATCACTTTTGAATAAAATACACCAAAAGTAAAGAATAGACCAATAATTGCTAGGATTGAGACAATTGCTAAGAGACCAATAGATGCCAGGTTTCCATACGATTCGATATCTTCTTGAATCCATTCGACATCAATTCGGGAGAGATTAAAGAGCGGAATATTAGCCTTAATCAAGTCGTCGTCGATTTTTTTAACAAAATTGATAATCATATCCAAAATATCAATAAATTTGTTCAAAACTTGTTTAAAGAGACCAAATTTTTGAATATCTTCTCTCAAGTTATCTGTGATGGCTCTTAATCTGGATGTACTCATCGGATCCACTTCTCCGAAATCATCTTTAATAGCTTTAAACCAATTGACTCCATCTCGAGTCGAGTTATGGAGAGATCCGAGCCCTACATATAGTTTCCAAATGCCGTAAATTCCAGTAAATAAATTCAAAACATAGAGAATTCCCACAAATATTAATAGTATTCGCCAACACATAGATATGTCTTTAAAAAATTGTTTAAATAATTTTAAAGTGAATAACAATAATGTGATTTATATGGCATTTTCTTACCAGCTCTCTCTGCAAATTGTTCAAAAGAATGATTCTTTTTGTCTTTGTCTTCACTGTTTTTCGAATTTTTAGCTCTTGAGTGACAAAAATAGACGACATAAGAGAATATGAGATAACTTATAATAATAAACACACAAATTAAGAGTGAGATGATCGCCCAAAATGCAATAGATTTCATATATTGAGTCTCTCCATAATTGAATATTGTGTTGTCTATCAGTCGAAGAGTAAACTTCATGTGTGGCAAACTATGGAACCAATAAGCGAGCTCTACTACAGTATACTCTTTGCCATTTTCAGTGCCGGATCCGTGTACTTCACACGAACGCATTCTTCTAATTATTCTTTAGTTTTGGAAATCACAGAATTTTATTGTATTTCAGAAAAAGATTTGATTTATTTATGAATTTTTAATGATTTTAAAGAGTACTCATTCTCGAGACATAACATCGAGGAAAATATTTTTCAAAACTGATTTTCATTGAAATCATTTTCAATAAATATATTTATTTCTTCGAAGAATTCTTTAATCAGAGTTATGTATGAACTGAATAATCCTCTTAAAACAGACAAAAAGCTCAACAATTTGAAGAAGATAGTCAGCCATTGCTGTCTTCTCATCACTATATTATGTAAGACTACATCATTTAATAAATAACTAATACTTCTTCGAAATTGTGTTCAGCCTTTCAGTATGTTTTATTGGGCTTCTTCTCAGTGGCACTCAGTTATCAAAATAAGAGTCATTTAATTATATTCGGTATAATATCATCGATACAATTGATTTGTGCACCGCTTGGCTATTATGGAATCGAAACGGGCAACAGATTATATCTAATGATATTATCGTTGGTAAACATAATTTGGATTATTTGCACTCTTCTTATGCTTACTGTCTATTGGATTATATGTAAAATATTATTATTTAAGTTTTGTCCTCAAAATGCATTTAATTTATCACTAATTTAGTGGATTCTGCCTCTTTTGACAATGAAATCGCACTACATATTGGTACATTTGTCTTTTTGGGAGCTTCCATAGTGTTAGCCATGTCCAGCTTTTTGCTGATGAGAAGACTCAATATGGTGAGCGTCAATCTCGTCAAACCTAATATAAAACTCTCTCCCGAAGGAAAAGCTTCGAAACATTGAATTTGTTTTAAACATTCGATATTCCCATCAAATGTTTCTCAAATATTTCTAAATTATTAAAAAAAAAGTTTGCTTTCATTTAAATTGATTAAAACTATTATATTTTTATAACAATTAACGAGTTTTCAAGATTTGTAAGTCCAAAACTTTTATCATTTTATTGATTGATTTTATAAAACTTATAAATCGATTGATTTGATGTTTTTCTTCAGAATATCTATAATTAAGTGCTTTTGAATTGAATCATATGATTACATATATGGAAGAAAATGTCTATCAAATTGTTTAACATTTAATTGAATATAAAAATATCAGTAAAATAAAACTTAAGAGAAAATATCAAACTTTTATGAAAATAATAGCAAATAATTGAGTATATTATTGAGTATATAGTATTTAGTCATCTCCTTCGACAATTCGTTCCAATGGTTTACTTATCAATTGAATGATTGCAGTTGTGATCGTTATTACAGAGAAGCCCAGCCATAGTCCACCCAATCCTCCAAAATCGCAAATTAATTGAATAAAAGTGACGGAAGGCGAGTGTCTATAAACACTGTCTAACATAGGCTTTCGACTTAACTGAAGTCCAGTCAGATTATTGTGAGCATAGAATGGTATGTCTGCAAACTTCTCGAATTGATACTGTTCCTCAACGCAGTCATGTTTGCAACTGCCCTCGCATTCTAGTCGATAGTTAGTGAATTGACATTTATTTATTTTCCGACAGAATTTGTCCTCAGTTTCGAGCATTGATTTTCTATAAAGAAGTCCAGTTCTGGGCAAACATTTGCAGTTTTCCCTATATTTTTGTATTAAACATTTGGCAAAACAGTCATCAAAAGACTGGAGCTCTTCCTCAGGACCTTTCAAATTAATATTTGTAAAAATAAAGCAAAAATTATTTCAATTTATTTACCGGTTTTATATGGAAAACAGTCGGTTGCGTACGGCTTCTCAAGTAAATGTGATATCGTTTTTGTGAATTGAATGTCATAGAAACGCGACCACTGATATAGAGGGACAGACGGATAGAATGAGGGCACTGGAAGTGAATTCGAAGAATGTACTAGCGCTCGGCCTCTCATATCATTCTCGAAAGGATGTGCTCGTTGGGATTGATTCAATGCATGACTGACATAAAACACTTTGTTTGTCCGCTGTTCGTAATTAGTAGAGGACAGGAAAACCGATGTCTTGAAGAGGTTGGCGTTTGTCTCGTTTATAGAGAGATCCAATTGAGAGAAATAAGTGAAACACCGATAATCGCCATTAACCGACTCAATTGGTTTTCTTACGAAATCGCAATCATGTACTTTATACGCTCCTTTTACTAGTGGTTTAGCGTCGAGAACGCAGTCATCGTGAATGCCATAAGAATAGTCTTCAAGCAATTGAAGGACTGTACGGTTGGACACGAGTTTCTCTTCGAAGAGTTTGTGTAAATACTTTCCTAAAATAATTCAAAAATATTCGGATAATGTTCTCAAGAATTTGGAAATCTCTGCACAACTCGTGATTGGAATGTCCTTCAAAAGGAAGAAGCAATGAATTAATTAAATAACTATTGCCTTAAGTCCAGACTATTCTCAAGTGATTTAAACAATTCGGAGCTAAATATATATTTAATAAAATGCTTTTAAATAAAATTCAAAGAAAACAAATAATTTTGAAATAAATGCGACTAAAGATCCATCAAATTTCCGATTAGTTATGATTGAAATGAAGGACTAATCACTTGTTTTCAACAATATTTTAGTTAAGTGTTGGGAAATACAGAATAACAAAATTGAAACACAATAACCAATGCATTTATATTATCATCTATTGTGAGACTCAAAACATTTTTGTGAATTTCCAGAATATTTTATCATAAGAAGTGTATTTAGTTATACCGCATTAAAACTCTATTAATTTGAACCTTAAATTATAATACGATTAACATATTAATACCTCAATTAAGAGATTTAAATTCTATAGATTTATAATTAATTCAAAATTTAAAAAATATATGAATTCATTTAAATATTATAATCGTTTATCTAATTTGTAAAGAATAGAAATAACTCAATTATTGGGGTCCTTTTGGAGAGTGAGAGGGAGAGCATCTATACTATAGATTCTATAGATTACTTTTTGACTATATATGTCTTTATAGTCTAGACTCAAGACTTTATGAGGCTTTAGAATATTTAACGAGACTTTTATTTAGCGCTATTTGAAGAAGAAAAAGTTGTATAAAATGTTACCTTTCATTTTCTGATTGTTTGCTTTGGCGCTCTCTTCTTTGGTCCAGAAATTCGGATCATTCCTCCGCAAACTCTCATTCTTGATCTCTTCAACGGCTTCATCGTATTCTGGATATAATTGACTCAAATGGAAATGCGGGACAATATCTGGAAAGCAAACTGTTAGCGACGGATATTGAAACTGATATTCTTCAGGAATTTCGTAACCAAACGAAACGGTTGTCTTATATTCCCAGTACTGTCTGAGCGATAATTGGAAGTGATAACAGAATCCCATAATCGAAATGACAAAAATAATAAAAAGATGGGGTCGGGTCCGACATACTTTGCGCACTCTTTTCTTGAAGGTGCTCTCTTGAGCTATCGTTTCTGATGTCTCTTTGGCCGTCATTTTTCTCTAATGATTCTGTGAAGAAAGTACTGAACGATTGTTCAAACGCTTAATTACGTCATTTTCGGTGATTCCCCAAAAGTTTTGGATTTCCAACCATTTGTAAGAACCGGTTCTTCGGAATAATCACTTAATTGCTTCAAATATTTTTAAACGATTAAAGTATTACAGAGAAGTGCAGTGAAGCCAAACAGAGATTAAAGTCTAATTAAAATTTTAAAAATTATAACTTAATTCAGAAAAACAAGAAAACTGTTTAACAAATCGCATAAACGTCGGTATAATTATCAGAAATACATGAATTTAAAACTTTCATTAACTCAGATTAGATTTTATTTTAGATGAGACCAAAGATTAAAATCTTTGTAATCCTTGAAAAAGCCTTCAAAAACCAATAATTATATTAATTGAAACATCGATTGACAGAAAGTAACCAATAATTTATAAGAAATAAAATAAAGAACACTTTGTTTTGTTAACAAATCATTTATTTATTGCTTTCAACAACAAAAGAGCAGATTAAGCCTTGGCTGCAGCCGCTGCCGCCGCAGCGTATTCTGGTCGAGCATTCTTGGCTTTATCGATATCAGCCGGTCCTAAGAAATCTGCTTTTTCGTCACCAATACGTTCGTTAAGATAAAAGAATTCGGGCGAAGCTTCACAAGGAATAGAATCTCCCTCGTGGTTGCATGTTAATTTTGACTGATCGAAACGCTGGTTCAAACCACAACCCATTGTGGCATGTCTTTTACCCTGACAAATGTGGAATAGTTTGCACCTTTTCGAGTGATTTCAAACAAAATTTAATGAAAATTTTGGTAAGCATTTGAAAAGTTTAATGAACTTATATTAATAGTAAATAATTAAGAGATTCCGCATTAAAACCTATTTTAATAAAACAAAAAGTAAATTATTTAATAAAACTGTAACTTTTGAATAGATTTTAATCATATTTTATTAACACTTATTAATTCTCATTAAGAAATTTTACTCTAATCAAGGTTTTAACTGTCCTTGCCAAGTCCTTGTCAACCACTTTTTACTGAAAACTTTCTAAAATTTATCTAAACTTACTAAAAAGTTTTAGTATTAGTTTATAGTAAATGAATACTTTACACTTACTCATTGTCTACATCAGAATAATATCCATCCTTTTCACATTTGAATGTCTTCTTAATTTCTTTTAATCCAGTTTGTTCCTGGACACCGGCTGGAAGATCATATGCTCCGCGCTTGAACTGAACAATGGGTGAGTGAATTGTAGAGAAAACAAGTTAGTCATTACCCGAAGAGAAGCTGCGAAATGCAATGAAATTAGAGAAATGAAGATAACATAGAAACGCATCGTTGAGAATCTGAAACCAAATGAAGAGCAAAACGAGTACTTCAATACTCGAGTGCTTAACGCGCGCTATAATTAAGTTTATATTACTGTCGACATCACAGCCTTGACATACATTTTATTCATTTTATTTAAGATTTGATTTTAAATTTATTTTACAATTAATTAAATTAAAAGTCAGGTCTGGCCACCCGCGCTCTCTCAATGTCGCTTTCGTCCAAGAAGGGTACATTTTGTCCAATTCTCTCGTTGAGGTCAAAAAACATTTCCGATGCCTCACAAGGTATCGCATCATCTTCATGTCTACAATAAGCAAAGGGTTAATAGAAGGGGAGGGGGTTTCTCCAGAATAATAGACAGACCTGCAAGCGAAGGACGATTGATCCCACACCGTTTTGTTACCGCAAACAAATGTTTCGTGCAATAGTTCCTGAAAAAAGGAGTGCCCATCAATTATCTTTGTCATTCCTTAAAGAAGTTTTCATTGAATTTGTCTTACACTCTGTCCTCCAGCCTTATTATGTGTTAGGCATCGGTGGTATAATTTGCAGCTAAAATGAGCATGTTAACATTGTTAAGTTAAAATTGTTAAGTTATTAACAACAGTGTTCTTCTCAATTCATCCCAATTACTAATTTTATATTAAAACGATTTGGAACTCATTTTTAGTCATTAGAGAAAACGTGCGCTAAAAGAGTGAATGACTGTTCTGTTCGTGAATTACATGAACTCAATATTGATTTCCATATTTACCAACAATTAAACCATTCTTAAGGTTATTGACTCAGAAGTCTGAGAGAGAGGCTAAATGCTTATCAGATAATATCAGCTGTCAGTCTTCGGTAATAATATACCCAAAAGAGACAACATTTGGGTTTAACCCGAATCAATTTGTCGTAAAAAAAGTGATTCATTTTAGTGTTTAAATGAAAAATGAAAATAACAAACAATCGATCAAATTATGAAAAGTTTAAACTCCGGATAACTAGTATTGAATGCAAATGAGATGAAAATTGTTACAAACGTTCAATACTTTTGTCCCATTTTTAAATTTCGTTCAGAGTTTCAATTAATTGAGAAAAATAGCACCTCTTTCTTCTCTTTCTTTTCCTCTCCTCAGGTAATCCTCACTCTCTTTGACTTCTTTTATTGAATTAAAATAATTATTTTATATAATTGAATGAAAGTTCATTTATAAGTAAACTTTTGAATAAATTCCCAATAAATAAAAAAATGAGAGTTTGCTTTGAAAAAGACTTGAATACAAACTCATCGTTTGCTAACATTTACAAAGTTATAGGTTTTAAGTTCTTTGAAATAATCAAAACTAAAATAGAAAATAAGGGAATTTTTTTTAGCATTTCTACGAATTATGAATCAATAAGAAGTAACTTAAAAATAACTCACTCATTGTCCACATCAGCGAAATATCCATCTCCAGGACAGACGAAAGTTCTTCTAATTTCCTTACCAACTATTTCTTCAGCACCTGCCGGTAAATTATAGGCCGCTCTCCTCCGCTAAATCACATCACAATTAATAGAAACGACAATATTATGCAAATATTCTTAAAAACAAACCCTTATGTGAAGAGAAGGAACGGAGAGGAATATGGATAAAAGACAAAGAACTGTGAGGATGTGGAGTGCCATAAGTGATCGAGATTAAGAAAAGCCAGGCTTTCATTTTCATCTTCTTTTATATAGTGTTGAGGTCTTTGTGATTTTGTAGGCCATTCTTTATATGAAAGTAATACCAGTTTTTGGAAAGTTAGCCAAAAAAGTGTGTCAAAGAATAGATGATAGGATTTGTTTGACATCCTTTGGAATCCTTCCTTAACTTTAATGTTAACTTTAGGGCAAAATAGAGAACTTAATTATTAGATTTCAATGTTTCAAATGTTTGCATTGGATTCCTAAACATATTCTCTTATCTTTCAAAGTTTTTTGACATTTATTCAAAACTATTATTAAAAATATAGTGTTTTGAAAATGTGATAAAATATTCAGAAATTGAAAGATTTGTTTGAACTCATCTCAGATAACAGTTATTGTCTTAAATAAAACATTCATTTGACGGAAGCAATGATTTAAAGAAATAAATTTTGAATAATCGAAGAAAAAATCAAATAATTTAATTCATTGACGGATAACACGAATACAGAATAATTTCTTATACTTTCAGTGCATCCAATGTTTAAAATTTAAATTCATTAGTCTTTTGAATTGTTTGTTGAGATGTTTTGATTTAAAACAAATACGATCGGCATTAAAATCATTATATGGTCAGGTAAACTTTTTTCCTTTTCAAAGTTACTTAACGCTCATTAACGAGAGGCCCAGCTTTGAATTATGAATTAGCTATGAATTAGTTCACCTAGTAACAGTAACAGTAACAGTAACAACAAGTAACATCTGTTGTCTGAGTCTATTACCCTCAATCAAATCGAATTATAACTGTTTATTGGAAAACCAATTTAAATAAATTATTGAACAAATTAATAAAATTTAGTTTTCAATCAAAAGATTCACAAAGATTGAAGACAAAACAAAGAGAGTATCGAAGAACTGTATCGAAGCCCCCTTTCGGAGGTGAAAATCAAGGCCTTTTGAGCCTATATTTCACTGACAAGAATAATAAATTATTTTAAAGACATGACCAGGGGCAATTAGAAGCTAATAAGCAAATAAAAGTCGAGTCTCAAATTCCTTTAATCAATGATTTCATTAACGCATTCAATGAAAAAATAACAGACAGTTTATCTTGGAATATAAATTATATAAATTTTAATGATTTTTCTAAAATAAAAAACATGTTTAAACTGTTTTAAAACAGTTTTTAAAAAACTTTTCATTGAATCATTGGATTTTCGGTGTATCTCAAGGAAACGGAGAAGAATTTGGACAAAACTTATTTCGTAATAAAGATTTTGAAAAAATAAATAATCTTTTGACTGAATTTCAAATAAAACTTTTAAAGATAGAAAACTATTCGCAAAATTATTGGGAATTAGAGAACAAATGCTTATAATTATGGATAAAATGATTAATCGATTATAAAAACAAAAGAATTATTTATAGAAAACATAAAAAGATTTCTGAAAAAATTAATAGAGAATTATGTAATAACTTATTAGTAATAACCCATTAAACAATTTCACACTTTATCTACAAATAGTGTTATCATTTGCAGAGACTACTATAAATGGAAATATTAGCTTGATTTAGAGTGAGCATGATTATATTTAGAATATCAATCAAAAAGTAAAAATTGAAATACAATTGAATTTTCAATTTATCAAACATTAATTTCAGTGCATTTAATGGTTGCCTTTCACTCATTTTTAATTTGTTTTCAAAGAATGTTTCGATTAAATGATACATTTTGATCGAAACATCAAGGATTTTTGACAAGATCTGATAAAATTGTACTTTTAATTGCGAAACTTGCGATACCAAATTTAATATATTAATGCTATTCAGGTGGTTAATCTTTTAAATTATTCATTTTACTTTTTAATACTATAAAAAATGATTTATTTTCCGATTAAATACCAATAAAGTAGAAATCGAGCACTTAATCACAATCAACGAAAAAATGACAATTTACATGTACTAGGTAATTTCATTTTCTTTTAGTTTTCAAGAATCTCAATAGATGTAGTTTCAATTATTAAGTTTCGGTAATCTTAAAGATAGGACACCTCATCTAAAATTGTCAAAAATTCACTTAATTTTAATTCTTATTTAGTTTTTGAAAGATTTGCACATTTTCTCAGATAATAAGCAATTGTTTGAATAAAACAAATACTAATTTTTGAAAAATATCATTTTTAATTCCAATCGAAACGAAGTGGAGATTGGGATTTATAAAAAGGGTGATGACGGACGCCCCCCCTCCCCCCCCACCAGCCCACTGCTAATAAAGAACTTTTTTTGCTTAATAATAAAGGATTTTCGGTTCTTCATTAATAACAA
>JAQIXD010000368.1:0-28805 GCA_034699985.1 Minunthozetes semirufus
GACAGACAATTACTTAAATTCAGTTCTAAATTCAGTTTTGATAACATTTGGGACAACCCTTTGATGTAATCGACAAATGAGTCGTTCAGAGGAAAGTCATATCTTATGGAAAGACAAACAATTTGTTTGAGTTTTGATAACTCTTGGAATAGCTCTTCGTTTGTATTTTCGTCACTCATTTCGATCTTAAATGAGTTTAAACTGTTTTTATTGTTTTCGATAAAAGTCTTCAGGCTTTGAATGTCTTCAGAGGAATAAATGATTGAAAATGACTTCAATTGACTTCAACTCATTTTAATCTTTTGGTTTGATTTTTACCCATTTTATGAAAAACTGATCAAAGAATTAAACGAAAAACAAAAACCAATGAAAACTCAAAACAATTGTGAAATCAATTAAAATATTCTGCTTTTGTTATCCAATTGAGTTGTGATTCCTGGGATTAGAGGCGGAGTTTGTTAATTAAGAAATTGGTGGGGGAGGCGAAGACGTAAATTTATCTTTTTATATACTCGCAACTTTAAAATTTAATTAAAGTTAGAAATTAAAAAATTACGGAACCATTGCTGCCATCTATCTGTTAATGAGACTTAATTTATTTGGACAACAGAACAGGTGCTGCCATCTATTTATTAAATATATTTTGTGCTTTCATTTTAATTTCAAGCTTTTATCAGCAGATGTCAGCACAGGTGCCGTAAATTGAATTTATTAGTTCACGTAATATTCGACAGATGGCAGCAGTGGTTCCGTAACTTTTTAATTTCTAACTTTAATTAAATTTTAAAGTTGTGAGTATATAAAAAGACAGACTTACGTCTTCGTACCCCCATTAATATGGATTTATTTCTATTTTGTTATTCAATTGCGTAACTAATCCTGGGATTAGAGGCGGAGTCATAGCATTACATAAAATCTTTAGGCTTTGAAATAAATGACAGAATTTTTAATTCAAAACAATTTTATTACAGTTTTTTCATAGGCTTTCCCTTCTTTTAGGGAACGGAATAAGGAATTGGAGAAAGAGTTTGAAAACAATGAAAACATTTAAACAAATAATGAATTAAATTAAAAAATTATATAAAACTATATTTCAATCAATTTTTGGTTTAAAACAAGAATTGAATTATAAATCACTAAAAATATATCGAAATCTTTATTCAGTTTATATTTCGTCGATTCGTTGCTCCAATGGTTGGAACAACTCTTCAAGCGGTTCATCAGTTAGAGTGTCATCCATTTGGACGTCACTGCACTCAATGGAAGCGATTCCGGTATCAATGGTTTGGTTCTCAGCAATCAATAGTTGATTCGATTCCTCAATTGTCTCATCATTTTGTGTGACATCCTTTTCGACGTCATTACAATCAGGTGAAGGACTTCCCGTCAAAACTGTGGGCTCTTTATCGATATCCACTGATTGTTCCATATCTTCAACGGTTTCATCACTTCGTGTGATAACTGTTTGGCTTTCATTGAGATCATTGGAACCAATTTCTTGAGCACTGGTTTGAGTCAAAGTTAGGCTTTTGTCGGGGTTTTCACTCAGTCTTCTCTTCTTCTGAAGAGGACTCTCAGGACACGTCCTAAAGCTGTCGGAATCGGAATCACTTACAACGGGTTGTGTTTCACTGCCATCCATTACAAGTGTAGATCTGGTATTGATATCAAAGATGTCTTCATTTTCCTCATTATTTTCATCAACAGATCTGAAGTCGTCAGCGAAGGCAGAGTCAGCGCTCAACTGTTGGCTCCTGTTCTCGATATTCTTCTTAATTGTGGACAACTTTTGCTTAACTTTCTTCGACTTTGATTTCTCTAATTTGAGTTCAATTTTAGAGATATTGTCTTCAAATTGTTTCAGATCTTTGGACTCCATTTCAATGAGATTGAGTTGACTCACGGCTGACAAGAGGTAGTCCTCAACTAATTTCATGTCCTTTGGCTCCGACTCCAACATCTTTTTGAGCAAATCGTCGGCCAGTTTTACCTGATTCTCGTCTGCAATCAATTTGAGGAAGAATTTGATCAAATTATCGCAATTCAGGCGAAGATTTTCCTCATAAATGGTCTGAAGAGTGATAAGAAACGCCTCTTCCAGAGCGGTCTGACCGACGATAACGCCCTGTGATTCGGCCAATGAGTAGAGACGAAGAAAATCACCGATGAATTGGACGATCACTGGATCTTCATTAGGAGTGAACCAAATTATTATCAGTTTTGAGAGCAGTTCCGGTGAATACATCCGACAATGAATCAGTAGTTTAGAGACTCCCTGAGCGGCCGTCTGTCTAATCTCATTGTCCTCTGAGTCTAACTGAGTATCAAAGAAGCTCTTCAGAGACGTTATGAAGTCTCCCTCTTTGTCTTTGAAGGGTTCGCCCCCTTCTTCTCCATCAGTTTCTTTGTCGCCGTTTTTGTCTTCAAAGATATTGATTCCGTGTTCGCAAAGGGAGTCAAAAATGCTTTGAATTGCAATCAATTTTGTGGATTCGATGTCATTCGTGAATATCTATCGAAATATAGGAATTAATTGAATATAAATTGAAGACAAAAACCAATCATTACTTGAATTAAAAGATATAAATATTTTTTGAAATATTGAGGACTCTTCAGACAGACTAAACCCAGACAACGAGTGGCCACACATCGGATCTTATCGCTGGGACTCAGAATTCCTGTCAAACACTGAAAGCCAAAGGAAGCGGACATTAATTCAAAGATCAGATAATTTTAAACTCAAGACATCAGACAAAATACGGACCACTTTATCGATGTGTGTCTGCATAACGACATTCACTTCACAAAAGTCCCCGAATTCGAGACAACCGCTGAATATTTGAAGGCATCTCATCTGTGCCTTCGGGTGATCCTAATTGAGGACAGAATTAAATTGTTTTTAATTGAATGAAAATATTTGTTAAAATCGAGTCATACCGTAAAAGACGTAGAATTCGTTGTCTGAGAGCTCGTTGTCTGTGAATATTGTGATAACGTATTGAGAGTTATCTGTTGTTTAATACTCTTGACCTCCAGTTCCAACTCTTCCATCTTTTTATGGAGTTCTTCTATGGCATCGCTTTCTTGGTTTTCCTGATTTTCTATATCTTTGATACTGTTCTTACATTTTTCGATTTCTGCTATCCTTTGGTCTCTCTTTTCCTCTAATTCTCGATTCTGTCCGCCATTAGTGTCGCTCTCATCGACCGTTTGGGACAGAATTGAAGCAAATATTTCGCTAATTATCTCAACAGTGAACTCAAGATAACTGTTGTTATCAGTGAATCCCTTTTTGGCCAAACACTTCATTATAGGAATGATATAATTGTGAAATTTGTCGCCAATATTATTGTCCACAAGAATTCGATGCATAGTTTGGATCAAAATCTTTCTGTTTATACAAAACAAGGCATCAATTAATTGAAGATAACTTCCTATAGAATGACAAACCTCTGAGCGTCGTCTTCGATGTCCAAAAGGAGGGCCACTTTCATGAATTGGTTGAAAATGAACTCATAATCTAAAGCATCGGTAATATTGAGCTCTTCTTTGGTGATGTTATTAAGAAATCTGATTAAAGGAGGAATGGATTAATATTTGAGATAATTTGCACAGAATTGTGGCTTACTTTTCAAGATATGCGCAAAAGTAAGGCACGTCTGGAACTAAGAGATCAAATAACTCGACTTTTTGTACTTTGGGTTCATCTGAGGCCTGTTCTTGAGTCAGGACCTCCTCTGCGATCACATCAATAGTTATTTGGTCTGAGGTTTGGCTTTCAATCGGATTTTGTTCATTACTTTCATTAGTAATGAATTCCTGGCACTCGATGTGATTGGCTTTTGAAAACTCACACAAATAGCGCCACAAAAAGACATTTTCGACATTCAATGAAACGTTAAATACTCTCTCTTTGGCCAGATTTCTGTCGCGGAACTCATCCACCAATTGATTGAATTTGGTTTTGTTTGAGTCTTCTGTGACCTTCTCTTTAGACAAATGTTTGAAATAGATTTCGAGGAATTTCTCAATCAATTCGATGTCTGTCTGAATGTCTAAAGCGATCAACAGTTCAATCAAATCGTTTTTACAGCTCTCAACCCATGAGGGGATCAGAACTGTTTCCACGACTTTGCGAACGGCAGGACTCCTGTCTTTGAGGCCATTCTTAAGGATAGTCAGTCTTTCCTCGATTTTAAAGCACTTCATCTGAAGTTTTTTCGAGATTTGAAGATAAGCTTTGAGTCAAACAAAACAGAAACTCATTTCATAAGAGGACAGACATCAGGAAAGTACTCAAAATTATAACCAAAGAGTTCTTTAAGGATATAATTAAGAAATAAATACCAGTTTTGCGGACAACGTCTTTGATATCACGAGTGGCGCCAATAAAGTGCTGTAAACTGAGCTGAGAGGCAGACATAGCTTTCAGACAATTATGTCTGACCTCATAGTCCGGATCGTTGTTCAGATGGAAATGAATCGCAAGAATCACTAAATCGTTTTCATTGCTAACCACTTGGAACCGATGCATCGCCAGAATAGCGGCCGCTCTCACCGATGATATCTTATCAACGCTTCGGTCGAGAAGAGCTTCGCATAACTTTTCGAACGTGTCTTCATTGAATTCTTCCAATTCTTCGGCTAATCTTCTGATGAAATTACAGGCGTTTATACGACACTCGGGTTTCTTACTATTGGTGTACGGAATGACCACATCTTCGAGTATAGCGTCGATGAACTTATACATGTCGTCACTGTCTTCGCCATCCGTTTGGCCGAATGTCAGCAGATATTTGATAATAAAGCCGATGCTGTGCTGTCCGTACGGCGACCGCGAGTCGTGCGCCCAAAGAGTTTGCTTCACATCTCTTAGAAACTCTTTGTAGAAGTGAATCACCGATTGATTGCTCCGCGAATACATGTTTTGCAAACAAACCATTCGCTGAAGACATGACTGATGTTTGTCCAAACGCTGCGAGTCGTCAAAGATCTCACGCATCGCCACAATCGGTAGTATCTGTTCCGCCGCCGCAGCCTTCGCTTGTTTTCTATGTTTTGCTGCCATTTCTGGCAATCAATTGATTGTTAACCAAATGTTTAGTAAATGTTTTCAAATCTTTGTTTATTTGAATTTAAATGTCTTTCCTTTGCATCTCGTTTTAGATTACAGTCTATATCCCATAGAAATACATGTAATTTAATTACAATTAAACTTAAATAAAACACAATTATCTTACCATAAATATAATAAGGGCTAAACATTATTTTAAAATTGGGTAAATCTAATCTTGATAATTGTATATCTGAATTAAAATTAGTAATTAATTTTAAATAGGTTTGACTGTAATTAACATCTTTAGACTCAACGCATATAAAACGTAAAGAAATTATTTGAATTTCAATTTTAAGGGACGTATAGTGTCTTCTGCTTTAATTTATTTGAGGTCACAATTAATCATGTTTGAAATAATCATGGTTAATTGAATAGATAAATAATTCTAACAAATGGTTAATAGATTTTTAAGATTCAATATAAAATCATGAATTGAAGTCTGAGCTGAAAATACATCAATCATTTTAGACATTTGTTGAAACATTGATTAATTAGAATTTTTCAAGAACACCATGCTCATTTCTATTGACCAGAACAACTTCTTGCCAATTGATCATAATTATTCAGTTTGTTGTTTGTTGACTAACTGAGCAAAGTTAGAGTTCTGGCCTTTTATTCTTTAACTGACACTCCATTTGACATTCAATAAGCCATTTCTCAATCAAACGAAATCCAATTTCCTCTTCTGGAAGGACTACCATCAGAGCCATCACTACTACCATAACAATCAAATTTGATGAACAAATATTAAACGAGAAAAGAAGTCAACAGAAATGACAATACATTAGAGACTAAAGAAAAAACATGAAAGAAGTCATAGAAAACATCAAATATTATCCTCTAATAGGAGTTTATCTCACATTTAAATGACATAAAAAAGTCTTAAACTCTATTAAAAAGAACTACTTTTAAATTTAAACAGAAGACAATAACCAAGATATTTATTATATCGAATAAAAACACACATTGAATTGGCAATAAAACTTTGATGGCTCAATAAATAGGGCCAAAATTTAGTCAAAATGTTGTTTCAAAGGAATATATGGGAAATACAAGAATAAATGCTAAAGAATTTGAGCAAGATAATAATGAATGGAAGACTTATGAGAATTAAGAACTATCACCGCTGTCTATTCCAGTGACAGCTCAACAAAGAATTGTTTTACTGAATCCCAAATACTAAAGAGTTTTTGAATCAGAACTCAATGAATAGGAAGAAGAAAATGATTGAAATGATTGAAAGCAATCAAATTAATGAATGCCTCAGAAATTGAAGTCAAACGAAAAGATATTTTTATGATTAGGTTCCGGGAGAGTCAGGAATGAGTCGAAAAGTCATATTAGAGTTAATACAACAAAACGGTAGTCAATCGATCGAAACATGAATCCCAACAACAGAACAGAATATAGAAGAAGTAGAAGAAGAAGAATCTGAACCAGAAGTCAGTCAAATACAGCAAAAAACATGAGAAACACTTTGAATGTAATGACAAATAAGTATTTCTTTGTATTTCTCTTTATATACGGCGTATAGTCTTAGACCCGATATTAAGACATTGAAGTACTCAATACGTATTGTCTCTATTTATGGTCTTTTGTCAACTAATAGCCCAAAAAGTTTGAGCTTTGAGTTGCCTCTGAGTTACTCATACTCTCAAGAGATCATTACTCTGGTGGATGTGTTGTCTAAGAGCTGGCATCTAATCAAAAATCGGTTTTTCTTCTTCCAGTCCATACATTTCATTGCTATTCTCGTATATAAAATGAACGGCACTTCTCTTCTCTCTTATCATTACTGATGGCTTTCTATTGGAAACCAATAAAACAAATAACAAAATATGGAAAAACATTTCCAATGATTGGCAAAAGTTTTGCAAATATATCAGTGAAGCACATAATCGTTGGACATTCCTCTCAATTTGATGGATAATATCTATGAACTGTGCAGTGGTCAGGAGCCGAGTATTCTGTGTTATCGTATGAAAAATGCCTTAATTAAAGATGACTCAGAGGAAGGGCACTAATGGCCAGAGGGAGTCGATCTTAAAATGGTATTAAACTGAAGGACTGTTTTTCCTTATCTCTATTTTTCAATGCATTTTCAAATCAACTCAAATAATACTCAGAAATGAAATTCATTAGAGACCTAATATTTTTTGTTCAGAGCACAGCACAATATGAAGTGCTGTGCGATGGAGAGGGAGAGGAGAGAATGGAATATATGAGGAATTACACGATCAAAATAATATTAGTATAACATTGAGAATGTAAAAGTTTCTGAAGAGAGCGGTTCCGAGCAAATAGAGTAAGAGTGTCTCCTGAATTGGGTGAGTATGCAATTGTGTGGCACTGGATATGATGCCAATCAACGGCACAGCCATTCAATGGCATTGGATTGCAATTGAATGAGAAAATAAAATAATAATAAAAGAATGTTTGAGTAGTTTTTTTTTGTGCTCACAATTCAATGGAATAAATGAATGATACAAATCGAGAATTGAATGTCTTCGTGAGACAGCACAACCAGATATTCATTACTGTCCAATAGTTGAGAGCACAGACACACACGTAATTAAAAACGTGCCTAAAATCCAGGGAACAGATAGCGAGACAGAGACCCATAATCTAAATGTCATTCACATTGAAGTGCTCTCGAAATTAATTATTTGATATAATATAATAATAATCATAAAATAATATCAAATAAATTGGTGGCCATCACTACATGTCTTGTGCTGTGCGCTCTTCACACACACAACTCAAAGGCTTCAATTATAAGGCCTCAACTTTTCAGAGGTTTCGCCACATATTTCTGTTATAATTAATTTTATCCATTAATTAAATTTTGATGAAAAATATTATATAAATAGCGACTAACAAACAACAAGAACAATCTCATTCCAATCAATCTAAGCGTAGAATAGTATTCATCTCATTCTGTGCCCACTATAGGCGGTGTTCTAATGCAAGGATCAATGATTTTCTCCATTATATTCGTCTCTCAACTAATTAATGAAGTGAACACTATTCCGATGTTGAAATTCAACAGAGAATTTAATTCCAGGAGTAGTTTAATACCAGTGCTTAACCTCATTGACTAACAGATAGATTAACAGTAATTCTCTCTCTATTCTAATGATGAGAAAGAGCTTAAACAGAGTGAAAGAGAAAGGAATCCATGGATTTCCAGAACTTCTGGATCAGAATAAGCGAAAAGTTAGCACAGAATAAGGTATTCATAGAATTCAAAATCGATTTCCTTTGTATTCAAAAGTTATTAAGAGTTATAATTAGCGATAAATTAATTGAAAGTAATTCTCAATTCTAATCAAAGGATGTAATCGGAGTCAGTTTGGAGGAGAAGTGTTGCGAATATAGACTAATAATAAAAATAATAATTGAAGTAATGGTGTGTTTGTGCCAAACGTCTAATTACAAGCGAGACTCGAGATGTGAGGCTATATACCAGTGCCCTATCGATTGGTCAGGCAATAGATCGGGCCCTAAGGGAACACCAGAATCGTTTCTAATGAGAACACGTGCCCATACAGACACTGCACCAGTGGATCCATTGTGCGATTAGACCTAATGTTGAAGAGAGCACAGGAGAGGCATTGGCACAGAATAGACGACTCGAGCCGTTCGACTCAACAATTTTATCTCTGGCACCGGCTCTCGGCTCTGTTCTCACAGTTCTTGTTATATGGGTTTCCCAACAAAGAAATGGCTAAACAACTAAACGCCGAAATAGACATGAAATTAGAGGCTCTAATGACTCCTCTATTGTTGGATTCAATTCTATTGATTCGGATTTCTCTCCGCTTTTGTTATATTTATTCAATTCGTGTGTGGATTACAGATAATGACTGTTTAGGACTCACTCCGTCTCTCATTTCAAACACTTTTTTGACACAACTTTTTTTTCCTCGATTATCGTTTTGATGATTTGATGACTGATTTTTGAAATTTTTCCCATTTTTCGATAGTTTCCCGAATTCGAGGAATAGATTAATGGATTTACAGGAATTCCCAAATGGATAGGAATAAAATCAATGATAGCCCTATTGTAAGCTAAGATTCAAAGGGATTGTAATTTATTTTACAAAAAATAAATTCGATAAAAATGTTTTCACCAAAAAACTATTGAACTTTGTGCTCGTTGTTCCAAAAACAAGTGTCAAATACAAAATGATAATATTCCTCGAATACACATTTTTTGCACATTTATTTCCCGGTAATTAAGGTTTTGCACAATTATCTCAATTTTTCAAAATTAAATGCATTTTTCTAACTAACATTGTATTTAACTAACATTGTATTTAAGGAGAGTTTTTAGCTTATTTTTAGCCAAAATTTATCAAGATAAAAACATTACAATATAAACTATTGAAACAATGATACTGGTTATTCAATTTATTCCTCTTATTTTATTGAGTTTATCAATCGATTATACTGTTTGCTATGTATGCAAGATGACTGGGTGTGGTATGCCTAAATGTGCTGAGGGTACACAGACTAAAAGTTCTAGCAAGTGCGAAGGTAACAAGATGAAATACGAGTGCTGTATCAAAGGAAATGCCACCTGTGATAGCAATGGCTGTGAATTAGCTTGTCCTAAAGGAACAATCACCCTGGTCAAGACTAAAGACAAGACATGTACGCAAAGATCAACATGTTGTACAACAAGAAATGTACTAGCTTGCTACGAAAAGCCTTGTGGATCACCATGTCCAAATAACGACAAACAACAAATCCTGGTTCAATACGAATGCAAAGATGGAAACGAAATGAAGAGAGAAAATACTTGTTGTGCTATAAAACACTAAATATTGAATTAAACTCAAATAAAACCAAATAAAAGCCTAATTTACTCAATAGTGGAGTTCATAAATCACCTTGTTTATTTTATTATTCTTATTTTGCTGTAATTTTCGGGTAATCAAAGAGAAATCAATAAGAAAAATGTTATTACTATTACTATTGAGTCATAGAAAGGGCTCTTTCAATGGCATAATAGCTCTGATATATTGAAAAATGTGAGCGAATCAGACAAACAGATCATTACAATGGCGTGATTTAGTGCACCGACTGAGCACTCCGTCCATTACCACAGCGAGAGCGAGAGGAGTAAAAGCACAGACACTCTATGATCTGTTGCACCACTCGTACAATACTCTCAATGAACAGATGAACACAATTGCATTGAATACAGGGAACGACTTCCTCCTCCCCGACACCCGGTTCTCAATGAGTTGTACACAAAAAGCTGGAATCAATTTCGATGTTCAGAACCCAAACACAAGGAATAGATTAGAGTCAAGAGAAGAGAGGAATCACTTCAATGAATGATAGAGTGATTCAATAGTTTTCAAACTTTGATTAAAACCGCAAAACATTGAGAATGAAAATCAATAGTTTAGAGGACCGACTGATTCATACATACATACAAACACTGTGTCGTATTGTGTCGTCTTTGGCTTCAAATGCAAATAAGTATCGCAAATGAATTGAATGGAAAGTCGGTGTGTGTTGTCTATCGGTTCCCAAAACAGTCCTCAATAATGCATTACAAAAGTCTACTCCAATCTATTGAATGGCAAATGTTTCGGATGTAAAATGAATATAATGTCTGATGAATTCAATCACCATTTGTTTGAGTAGTGTTTTTCCAGTAGTTTTAAGCCGAAGCTCAGGACTCAGAGCACAGCATCGGATTGCGTATCATTTTTCATATCATTAGCCAAACGAATCATATAATCAAATGAAGCGAAAAACTAAACTCTGATAACAACTAATCAGACAAAAGAGATTTCTGTTGAGAAAAGGGCTCATTTGTGTAATGTCCCCCACTTTGGAGCAGAGGAGGGGGTATTCTTAGTATTCCTAGAAATCAAGTCATGTCTGGAATCAGAAAAACAATCTTTTATTTCCAAAATAATAATCAAAACAAAATTGAATTTTCTTTGCACTCAATATTAGTTTGAATTTTGAAAACTTCCGAATCGATTACCGAATAAAACTATAAATCAATTGCTCGACACTTATGTTGACATTTGTAAGAGCCGTTCCTAAGACACACATCCATTAGGAGTCTGAACTCTGCACTACATTTGCGATAAACTTTGTTTTCTCAGATCTAATGCAAGAGAAGAAGAAAAAAACTTTGATATCAAACAAAAGCAAGACTTTGTCCCGGAATTCAATACACTTTTTAGGTCTCTCCTCTTGAAGACTGGATTTTTATTAATAATTCATTTGACAGAACATAACATAAAGAATAGTTTGACTCAAAGAGTAGACAAAATGACAACAAAACAGCCGAAGAAGAGGAAGTAGTAGTCATTGAATAGTTTCAATAGAAGACTTTTATTTATATTTTATGCCTTCAAATAGCATTTCATTGGTTTCTAATTAATTATTTGATCAAAAGGTGTTTACTCTGACTATTAGTTCCAATACTTGAAAGGAATCGGAGCGAAAGGTACAGTAAGTTTGGCATAAATCACCCGAACAAAGGACTCGAGTATTTTGTGATAACAAAACTTTTGTTCAGAAAACTTTTGATCTCTTTTTGTCGGTTTATTTAATATTTAATATGTATTTAGAAAAACAGATTTAGATTTAATTCGGAGATATATTTGCTACGAGTTATGCAAATTGTTTGAGAAGAAAGTTTAATAGAGCATTCATTTCCGAATCTCATTTTAAAGTCTAGTCCAGCCCTCAATCAGGCAGTTCTCGGAAATGAAAATAAAAAACTTTATTCTTCTGTCGAAATAATAGTGAAATTTATTGGACTATCAAATGATCAGAAGAAAAGATCAGATAATTTATATCAAAAATATAATCCAAATCTAATAGAAAAATGTGGAACAAAAGGCATTTCCAGTATTTAAAGGGGGAGGAAAGGGAGGAAAACAATATGAATAATAATAAAGAGAATCAACATTTGATGGCTGAGCGCGAGTGTGGGCCTCATTGAACGCATGCAAATAAATCGTTATTCATATCGTTTGTGCCATCAAATTGTCTTATCTCTGATATTTTAGGGCCAATCCATCGGCACAGGCTATAAAACAGCACAAACTATGCAAAAATAAATTCATATTTTTCGACTGCAATGGAAAACAGAGTTAGAAATCGGGAGTTTATATCAAAATACTTACCGAATCGAGAATTAGATACCGACTGACAGTATTATAGCCTAAACCAAAAAGTTTGCATAAAATCCAAATCTAATCCAAAACTTCATATAAAGAGCGAACAAAATATTGAATTCAATTTACTTTACATTAACTCAAATGCGATATGAAGTGAAAGTTTTGCACAAAAATACTCTTTCATAAACTGTTCCAACAGTTTGTGTCGCCTAAAATGGAGTGAATATATTAGTCGTGAATTTGATTAGAAGTTTCATTGAATACATTGAATAGATTTTAGCGATATTTTAGTCATAAATTGGGATATATTTTATGCGAAAAATATCTAAAGACATGTGAAGAGCGAAACGAATCGTCAATTCAATGATAAATCAGTTTTAAAACAGTTTTACTCCAAAACAATGACTGAATTCCCAAACCCTTTGGTTTTGATTAATTCAAGAAATCAGTTCTGATATCAATTGAGTCAATAATTTAGATTCAAATTAAGTTCAAAACAGAATTGATTAGTGATTGTCTAAACAGTGATCAATCAATCAAATTATCATCAAATCAAAGAACATAATAAACAATCAGAAGAATAATCTATTTCTCATAAAAAGGCCATTTGTTTAGCAAAACGTTAATCAAATTGAAAACCAAATCAAAACATTTGTTATATATTTTATTGTAATATAAATCATAAGAAAATAATTTAAAACTTTAGATATGGAACTGAATTAGCATATATTGAACGCACAAACAGCCTGTGCTATGTGTGTGTCCTCATTAATATTGTCTAGAATTTCGATAGGATTTCCTCTCCGTATGGAATACCGTATATCCAATTCTGTTCAGTCCTGTGGATAGGCATAGGATTTGAGGTTTAGATTCAAATGAATTTTTAATGAAATTGAAATGAAATGAAAAACGGATTAATATTTCATTAATGTATTGAAGGCACAGAATATCACATTAGAGTCGAAAGGGTTGGCATAAACCGCAAAGAGTTAGCTCTGAATCATAACCAAATTAATTGAATATATGGTTATCCCTGACATCCAGTTATGTGTTTCCAATGAATTTTATAACTCATACTCCGATAGGACTTAAATTTTTAATGAAAACAATTCAATGAATGCATTAAAACGAAAAACTTTTTCAATGCATTCAATGTTTGTCTAATTTATTATTCATTATTATAAGAATCTAATTATTCTGAGAGTACTCTAAATATAATATAAATATTAGATCCAAACAAACAATTTTTGAAGGCTTTTCAAAACTGCTCAAATATTTATTGCAAGATTCAAAACCTTGTTTATATTCTGCAATTGATCTAGGTTAATTTGCATATCGCAATTTCCCAGAGTTTTTCCATTTATGTCTGAATCGCTCAATAGATGGTCGCCTGAGACCAGTAGTGGCATAACATTCGGCACAACCATTGATAGGAATAGACGAAGACATGATTTAATACTCGAGAGGCAGAGCTGGAGAGTTGGATAGCTCTGGCAAATGAGTGATCTTAACATTTGATGCAAACCGAGTAATCCATTGAATTAAAGCTAATCAATGGTGACCTCAATGAGAATGAGATACGAGAGTAGAGACGATGGCAGAGATGAAAATGGCCTCAATTTAATAGAAAACAAGAAAACCATTGAAGAATGCGCTGAAGAACTACTCGAAGATTGATTTGATGACAAAACTCTCTCATCTATTCTTTAATTCATTTGACTCTTCCTTTTGTTTCATTCATTTCATTCATTTGTTACTCATTTTTATTTATTTATGTTATAATTGTGTTAAATATTTTGACAAATTGTGAGCACAAAGAACTGGAATAACGAGGAATTCCATTGAAATCATGTCTTCGAGTGCTTTGGAAATCATTTGTTTTATGAATATTCAGACAAAAAGCCAATTGAAAGGAAAGCCTCTTATTATTTGACACAATTCTTCTGATGAAAAATCAATGAATAATTAGTTATCTATGAGAAGTAGTTCCACTCATTTCCCAGTAAGTAATTGACGTCAAGACTTTTGCCAAGATTTCAATGAATGGGAATTAATTTTTTCCCACTTTTTATTGAAGAGCTCTTTGGAGGCAAAAAAAATTATATCAAATAATACTTAATGTCAGACCTTTCGGATGCACTTCTTCTTCACGTAATATACAGTTTGAAAGGCAATGAAAATTTCATTTGCAGTCAAGTCTTCTACTTCTTGAGGAAGAGAAGACTCAAATGCCTTTCCATTTGATTCCTTTCCACTCATTGTATGGTCTCATATGAGAGACAATAATTGACTGAAAAAGAGAGATGTCTTCCAAACTGATGGCAAATAAAATAATAAATGATCGGAGAAATCGATCACAGATTCAAATGCTATCCAAATGAGGAATTCCTCAGTAAATACATCAGACATTTCTCATATTCCTGTGCGAAAAGATATCGAGGTTTTCCTCAATAACTCATCGAATAAATAAATTTCTTAAATAAAATTTCAAATTAAATAAAATTGATTCGCATTTCAGTAAACAAATCATAAGTGAATTGAAAAAAATATAATTGAATTTCAAGATATTTATTAACTTAAATCACGTGTTTATGTAATTAAAGTTGATTCCAGCAAAATAAATGAGTGTTCGCTAATAAAATAAATATCATATATTTATAATAGATATAAGAAAAGACTATTTCCTTATTACACATCAGAGGCACAGGTAGTGAACACTCATTTAATAAAAGAATTTTTCGCTCAAAATAAGTAAAAACAAAAAATGAATTTCTCTTTTGATTAACGAATAAAAAAGTTAATGAATTCAATTAAAACTATAAATTAAATGTTTATATACCCCAAAGATTGCTGGATATAACACTTGCAAGAATTAAATACAATTAAATACAAACATCTATTCACTGAAAGTTCTCTTTCTCTTTGAACAAAACCATAAATCTCTTGACTATATTATCATTTTTATTAATGGTCTGAATGCCAGAGCACTTAAATTTTGCATAAATTGATTATATGAACATTATATTAAAATTCAAGAATCACCAAGCTCAAAGATTATCAAAAAAATAATTTCTAGATAACCTGAAACGAATTAAAAACTAAAAACCAATATAAACCAAAATTATTAAAAGTGTGGATGTTGAAATTTAATTACGCCAATCCCAATTTTAACTTGATTATCACATTAAATTATGGCTTTAGGGAGCATACGATCCCTGTCTATCCCCATATGAAGAGCATTAGTCTTAGATATAGATATATTGGAAGCGAAAGAAAAATAAAATAATACTTTTTATTGTGAATCGCATTTCGGAAGCGCCACCGAAACAGCAATCAAAGAGATTTATAATGTTTTCCTGACCTTTATTTGTGGCTCAGAATATATAATCAGTTTTCTGTAGCTCTTCATAACACTTCTTATTCTTATAACTTCGAGGAATAAATCGAGTTCTTCGCAGAAGAATCATAAAAACTAAGCCTAAAGTGTGTATAAAAAAGAAAAGGTATTAAGACTCGGCTCTGGCTTTATATCAACACAAAGGATAGTCATCACTAGAATCCAGTTCCGACTCATTGACAGCAATGGCCAGACCTAACGCTAACGAGCGCTTCCATATTACTCTATTAAGTTTGAAAGAGTAGATCAAACAGAATGAGTGCTTTGAGGACTGTCCTCATTGGCCATCATCAGCGATAATCTCATGATAAGCCATAATAAGAGCGAATATTCATAAAAAGTGAGACTCTGTCCCAAAAAGTGCTATTAATTTCATTTTTTATGCGAATATCAATGGAAATCATATCAGATATTATAGACATTATCCGTTGCCGACAATGGATATGGATGTGGGCTATGGATGGGTGCGATCTCATCAATAAATATTAAATTATATGATTATAAGTTAGAGTGGAGTCACTAATACAAGAGATCGCACTCTCCCAGAGCACAGCCACACAGTCATAGTCTATGAATGTGTGCCTGTATTTGGCATTTATTATAAACTACTCCATTGTAATGACCAGAAAAACTATTCGCACCGATTATTAGCAGTGCCTTCGATGGCGTTCCCTTCATTGAGAGGACTAAATAAATCATTTTTGTCATAAGTCTAACACAATAGGCCTCTAAGTGTACATAACATTGAATATTATAATAATAATAATCCATTAGAGTATTAAATAACCGAATCGGTGTTCGGTAACAAACCATCACAATTAGTCTCTTCTTTTCGGTCATAATCTTTATGGCAATGGTTTTGGTCATCAGCTCTTATCTGCCGGTTTCCACTCAATGACCGTTACGTCAAATAACATCCAATTTAATACATTTAATACATTTTTATACACAATTGAAGTCCGGTATTAAACGGTATTAAACTAAATGTCTTTTTGTGTTTTGCGAATTCAATTATACCTTAAGGACTAATATAAGGACTAATATTATGACTAAAATCCAAATTCATTTGGCTTTCAATTCCTGACAGTTATTAGCATTTGTTTAATCGCATTAAAGCCGAAAGTAATGGAAATATTTGTTGTATTAAATCATTCGTCATTAGATTCATAAGAGAATTATGCGGTTCTCTTTCAAATATCCCTATCCCTGGCCTCATATTAAGTGGGTTTCTATTATTTGATTTATTCCTATTCATCAATATTTGATGTGTGGTCTCATCAGATGACTGGCCAACCAAATAATGGATTAAAAATAGTCCTAAAAAACAATTATCGTTTGAATAGAAGAGAAAACGATATTTTTATGCCAATGAGTCACACATAGAGTCACACAAACCAATGGATAAAAACATTTTTAATCAATGAAGTGATGTATGGTTTTCATTGAGATAACGGTACCGGTGGCCCGACCCCTGTCAGTGCAATATGTGACAATAATAACCGGGTCAAAATTACAATACATATAAGCTTTATTATTTCAAAATCAAAGCTTAATCTAGCATGGTGAAATGAAAACAATTTTTATTTGGTTTATTGAATTCTTTAATAATTTAATTAAAATTGCCAAGCTTAATTCCAATCAATAAGACATCAGAATAAGCAGGAATAAGTGAAATTACTAAGAATAAACTGATTATATAAGAAAAGTTTCATCGGAATAGCTTTTGAAATGCCATTAACGAGATATATTGTGGTCTATAAATGATCAGGAACAAAATATGATCCTAAATAGTGATTAGGGATTCGATGGAAATTCATCTGAAATCCTAGTCTTCAACGAAATCCTTCTCCAATACTCACAGAAGTAATGATTGAAAAACAAAATTTCTCTTTCGATCAGAAAATCCTTTCAGGAATTCATTAGACTTTTTTGGATGTAATTCCTATTAAATTCTTGACTACTATTTCGCGAATATATTCGCTTTCAAACAATATATTAAACTTAAGTATTCTGGGCTTAAGAGGCCATCAAATTGAGACCAAAATACAAAAAATAGGCCGAAAGAGGAATTATTTCGATTCAAATAAAGAGAGGATTTTCTCTGAAATATATTTCAACGAAATAATAGACAAATCAATGAAATGAATGAATGAATTTAATTCTCGACTCAAAAGCAGTCAAATAAAACTGCGTTTAATCGACTTTTTATTTGTTTATTTGCTGTTCATTTGAGAGTCAAAAGTATTGGCAATACTTTTGACAAAAGAGGACAGACTTTAATTTTCGGGGTTAACGAAAGGGAGAGGAGATTAGAGGCGCAGACTGTTACCACCCGATCCCCCCCAAATCCAATGGAGTTTATCTCATAGTTTCTCGATTTGATGCGATTTCTCAGTCGATAGAAGACATTAACACAGAATTCAGTTAATATTCATTTATTTTGATTACAGACATGTTTTTGTAAGTTAGAGCCCAAACATTTAGAGCACAGCTCTATAAGCCTGAGCCCCAGTTCCGGACTGGAGTCACACTTTTCCAATAGAATAATGATTTCAACAGTTAAGAGCACTGGTATTTGAACGGTTAGTTTTTCCAAGACTACCGATATATACACACAAATGAAGTGCTGATGAATTTATGGCCGACCGATAGCGAGTCCGCACTGTTCTCCCAAATAACGATAAACGCCGGACTCAGTCGAGCGCTCAAAGGGAAAGCTCTAAATACTGAATACATATACGAGAAGAGGAATTAACGCTCTTTTTGGTGGTCGGTCTGAGCCATACATTAAATTTATGCAATGAAAGCAAGTGTTGGTCGTCTCACAGCACAGAACAACTTCCAGAGCGACCAACATATGATTCATCGGTAGAAAATCGCTGCAAATATATCATTAGATTAGATATATTTGAGTCGATATACGACTAAAACTGTCTGCCGTTTGGTCTGAGCTTTGGTTTAGTTTTTTCATTAATTCACTGAAAAAAACACAAAACGACAGAATGTCAGTCCGTTATTAATTAGGCTATAAATTACCCGTCCGTTCATTCAAATAAAAATTGTGAAAAAACAAGACAAAAAGCTTTAACTATAATTCAAAGCCTTTATCATCAAAATAAGTAAAAACATTTTCTTCCCATTCAATCAAAAGACATTCAAAACCATAAAAACATTTGAAAAAAAGACAAATATTTTTGCAATAAAAGGAAATACACTTAAAATAAGACAAAACTTTTAAACTTCAAATACAAACAAAAAAATGTATCTGAAAACCATTGAAAGAAAACAACAAAAAAAAGATAACGTCAATAGTTTCAATTGGTATCAAATCACCATGCTCAAACAATTTTGCTCAAACAATTGCGGTAAGTGGATAGTTATCAAGCCAATTTATTACAAACAAAAATTGTATGAAATATGTGTCTTCCACTCTAATAATCTTAAGATTTAATCAAGAAATCAGTGGTTCTCTCTCTCAAAGGACTGGTCGTCCGCCTGTGCGATATGTGTTGCGGTGAGTGATGAGCAGATATTTAATAAATCGCACGCAATGGACAGCCACTGACCCAAATCTTTGGTAACTTTAAGTCTAATCAAACATCAGACCATCTTTTAGTCCATGAGATTAAAGTTTTTGAAACAAAAATCTTCAAAAATCCACTAAAAGTCAAATAAGTTTTGTTTGAAATACTCTTTGAAAATCGTTGACAACAACTCAGACATCAATTAATAAATCGATAAAATCAATAAGACGTCCAAAAAGCCGGTGAAATATTAGTCTTGCAATCAGTATTCAGGATAGAAAAGCAGTAATTAAGCAAAACAAATGACTTCAAACATATATTTCAATCAATTTTAATAAATGTCTGGAATTACACGAATCTAATGGAGATTTGGGCACAAAATTAATGCCAAAAGTATTTCATGTATTGAATAACAGAAACCCAAAGAAAAGTTAATAATTTTATTGATTTCATTGATTAGTGAGAAGTGTCTGCTATTGAGCACAGAATAGCACAGAATTTATTTCTCGATTCCCAACCACTTTAGAGAGAACTGATCCGAGTATTAGTGAAATGTCTCATTCAATCTGGACTTGAATGTAGACAATCCTCAGCCATCGGGAGAGGGCATAGAAGTGGCCAAAAGCAAAAATAAGTGGCGGATCACTAGAATAGACTTAACTACAAAACTTGTAAATATTGTATTCACTGTTCACTTAGAGTATGGTTTTCGCACAGAATATAAAGATATAACTTATAGATTACAATCAATACTGTGCTCTACAAGGAATTCCCATTCGGCGGATCCGATGATTCAGGCGATCCGTATGTTATGCCAGAGCTGTATAACACACAGACAGTTAAGAGTGGAAATTATCCCCGTTTTGGCTCAAAAATTCCACTCAGAATAGGCTTAAAATTCAAGCGAAAGAAGAAATTAAAACAATTCTGGCATTGAATACAAGTTTTTCTGTTTTCCAACAAAAAAGTTCTGAAAATTAAATAAAAGAAAACTTTTTTTTTCGGAAAATAACTCAAAAATAACAGAATTTCGGCGAAAAACCCAAAAAGAATAATAAAATTCGGACTCAAAATGAAAACATAAGGGAAAGGGTCGGCACAACGAATGTAATTGAGAGCAAAGTCTGACAAAAATACAATAAAAACAATGGAAAAGAAAATTAATATTTTATAGAAAAACCGAAATAATGTTTCGAATACTAATGAAGTCAATCAAACAAATAGACCTTTTTTTGGTCAAAAATCCGCCAAAAAGAGCAAAAACTTAACCAAAAAACAACAAAAGAGGCCTCAAATCCATCAAACAGAAAGTCGAGCGAAAAGAGCACTCACTTTCACACTCTGGTAGGGGAAGGCTTTCCCCCAGTCTTTCAGTTGAGCGCAACTTTGCATTAATTTTCATAAACTTTTTGAAAAGTTATGGAAAAAAGTTATTTTCGTGTTATTTGTGTATCGAATATATCAAGAGTAGAATGAACCGTCTCATTGTGTATGGAAGTCAGGGCTAGTTTTAGTTTATCCTAACTCTCCATTTGATACCCGATCCCATCAGACAATGGCATATACAAAATGGTCCGGCAATAAATGGTAATGGGTTTTCAGCTACGGTTATCTCTCACACTCACTTAGTCAGAGCACAGGCATAAATGGCGATCCGGGTATCAAATATTCTGACCAGATATCCCTGTAATCCATATTTTGGTTGATCTGAAACGAAAAGATAAATTATTGGTCTCTTCTCTTCTGACTATTGCTTCTCCTCTTTAGTCAAGCAAATGCCTGAAGGGATGGATAGGGATGTCTAACATAACTAACTGCGAGAAAAGCTATTTTGAATTGACTCTCGCTTTCATTGAATCGTCAAAAATCATGATTCAAATCATGCCTTTGGATGAGAGGAAGAGAAGAACCGAAAGAACAATAAAAATGTATATTTATTTCCTCAGAAAAGACGGTTTCGGATATATTTTGATCGAAAGCCAACACTCGTGTGAACTGAACTCAAATGGATGTGTAGTATCACTACTCACCCATAAAATTGTATGCATATCGACACAAATGCTCGAAGATATGCATTAATTTCGACTTTTGGAACTGAGCCTCAGCCTCAGAGCACCGGTATGTGTATGTGTGTGCAAACACAACAAACACAGGGTTTGAATATTTTGCATCTCATAAATAACACACAATTTTTGTTGGGTTTTCTCCTTTGGTTTTCACTCAAAATATGTGTCAAAACAAAACTCTGGAAAATAGAGGAATAGAAAAGCAATAAACTACTGATCCCTTTGTGACTATCCTTCCCTGTTATGTATGAACTGCACACCACTTATATCTGATCAACGATTTATCAATACTTCAATAGAAATATATCCGAATATATTAATATAAAGTCTATAATATTCGGGAAGTGTTTCATAGATCAGAGGACAGAATAACGGCTCACTGTCAGAGCAGCGGAGGAGCAGCAGAGGGCAGACAAAAGGCAGACGTGAATGATATGTAACACAATTGCAATACAGTTATTGATAGCAACCGACTATTGTAGTACAGGTGATGGTCAGAATAGAAGAGCGCACAGAATAGCACAGAATGACAGACACAAAAGGGAAAACACAATTTGTCTGCACTGATAATGAAGTCGGCGTTCGATAAAATACCGGCTCTACTGACACAACACCAGACCTATTATTGGAGGCAATGGTTGTGATAATCTTTTCGGTTAATCTCTTCACTGGTTTTGGTTGAGTTTCGGAAACAAACAAAACAAAAATAATTTATTAGAGCTCCGGCTCTGGCTTTAATCGTAAACTTGCTTTCGAGGTGACAGTCAGTCCTCTCCGATAATATATCAATGCCTACTGGTATGCCATATGCCGTATAAATATGGCACACAATTAGCTAATAGACTGAACATAAAAGGGCTACAAATGAAAGTTCAGTTTTATTTTTCACGTTTCCATCGATTCTTATTATTACTGAAAATTCCTGGAGTTATGTCATCTGAATAACAATTATGAGGATAACCAGGAATTGATATTTTTCACTCATAAATCCATATTAACGTATCTAACCTTAGGTGAGGCAACACCTCTAATATCGCCACAAAAAGCTATTTACTCAACAAAATAACATAAATTTTATTTTCAGTCTTTACTTACTTTACGCAAACGATTATTAAGAGGAAAGCCTTTGGAAAGGAATTCCACGAAAAAATTGGTCCCAAAAATATAATTAAAATTTTTCGAATGAATGAAAATTTTTGCCCAAAAATTAATGCAATGAAAAATCACTGCAAATCTGAGTCTATTATCTAATTTTTGTGAATAGTAGAGGACGGGTAGGACTAGTAGTCAATTGTTAAAGTGGTAGTGAATTCTTCAGAACTTTTATTATTCAGCGAACAATAGCCTGGATATTGATTTAGTGCTTCTGATATGCATTGGTTCGCCATAAAAGCTAACGGACTGGGAGTTGAAAAACAATTATAATTTATTGCATACAATCAAAAAGCGAACACAAAATATCTCAGATACTATTATTTGAGGAAAAAGAGGGTAAATAAGCGAAACATCTGACAAATCAGACATAATTTTATTACTGTTTAAACCAAAAGTCAAAAACATATGAAACAAATTTCTTATTAAACAAATCCATTCCCACAGAAAGACGACTAATAACCTGCAAATAATATAATATAATATTAGTCTTGCATTCGCTCTGGTAGTGGGTAGTCATCAAATAATTGTCGGTATCTTTTGCTCCAACAATATATCCATTGAATGGAAGGAACGGAATAAATGTTAAGCAAATAAAAAACTCATTACATTCGCAGTAAACAAATCTTTTCCAAATCTCAACTGAATTATGAATTTTCACATAATTTTTCTCATCCTTTGACTCAATGTTTGTATAGAATAGAGGAAACGGAGGGCACAGACACTGAGAAAAGTAGGCAAAAAAGTGTATTTATGAAGACAAACATTAGCCATAACTATAGCTATAACTTTGGACTATAAGTAGGGCTCTTATTATAATCATAAAAACAATATTCTGTGCCATCGAAAAGGATAGGACACTAAAAATGGAAGAATATTATATGGAATTAGTCTCCGATGAAAGACATTATAGCGAATGGAAAACATATTTTCTGAGTCAAAACATAGGCCTTACGTAACAATTGCATAGATATCAGGAATGACATGAAGTGTACGCTCCGAGTGTTTCACAAAAATAAGATATGAGTCTGTGTTCACTACTCGGAAGATAAAAATCAATTTCATTTATTCAATTGAATTATCGGTGAACTGAATGCAATCATAATAATTGATTTGAGAGCAAAAAACTCCAATTATTTCTACCATTCTTTCCGACGGAATGACTCTTTTCAGATGAAAAATGCAATTTTACTCAATTAAGAGATTATTGGCTCAAAAGTAGAGCCAAAGAATTTCCATTAGTACTCAAAATTAGTATATTTTTATTAAATGCGATTTTAATGAATAAAATCCACGTCCTTTTCAATTCATAAAACTCAAGATTACTCATGAAAGCAGAATATTCTTCATGAGTTCGTGACTCACTAATTGTGGTACAATTCAAGAATATTCTTAAGAGAGTAAACACAAGATTACTATAATTATTGTCTTTAATGATGACAAACGAAAACTACTTTTTTTTGGTGATTATTATTCACTAATCTATTGAACCGAAAATATTCGCTAAAAAATAGAGAAAAATAAGTGAAAATAAGACCAAAAACCGTTTGCTTACGACATAATAGCACGCAATTCAATGTACGGATGGATGCAAATGAGTGATGAAAAAGACTGAGACCCGAATCACACAATGGAGTGGTGTCTGTGCTCTGAACACAGTGTTCACTAGTGTTCAGTTGTGATCGATTCAAATGACTAATAATGACATCCTATGGTATGCCTATTGAATGTCTGATGAATTGCTAATGATTTGATTCACTCGTTTTGCTGCTCGACTTCAAACCTCGATGTAATGATCGGTAATTTTTCACTATCGGCTCAGGAATATATTCTGTGCCATAAAAATACATTAATTACTTTAATTGATTGAATATAAAAAGAGAGAAAGTGTTATATATCTGTCACAAATGCAAGTCATATATCACGTCTGATAAACAGCTATACATGTATTAGCGGTATGTGTGAGTGCTCTGTCTGGTGACTGACCACAGACTATAATTATTCAAATTTATTCGGATAACAAACTCAATATGAATATGAATTGCACTCAAATGTCATTAGAAGTTTGGTTAATTCAAATGCGACCGTAAAAACAAAATTGAATATTGAAATTAGCAAGATTATTCTTCAAACTCCCTCCTGGGTTACTAATGAATGACAAAAATTGTTAGTTATTCTATATTTTTGTGCCATTCTTATGACCCCTTATTATTAGACAAAATGTTTATAATGAGAATTGAATTAATTTCCGAACTGAGAGCACAGCCTAATGCGAGAGAGCAGTCAGAAGAGTGAACGAACGGCACAAAAGTCTAATTGAAAATGTGTTTCAAATTCAAACTCCGATTTTCAATCAGTTTTGGTTCGGAATCGGCTATACTTTCAATAATAGAGGAATAGATAGGGAAAGCATAACAAATATAACGCCAGAGTTGTGCCAAAATTGGACATTAGGTGAACACTGTTCGGCGACTGTGGTAGCCCTCAAGGGGCCAATGAATGAAAATAGCCATCTGTCCTGTCCTTTACATCACAAAACTTATGCAGAGTCGGAGTCATATACGACATCGACATCACCTAATAGTGAGCGACAGTATAGCCAAAGGCTGACGTCTCTCACACTAATGCATACATAGATCGGGAATAACTGCTGTAATAAATAAATACCTATTTTTGTGCCAATATTTTCGACATTAAAGATCTGGAGCTCTGAAGAAGAATATTTATGGCAACGCTCAGGGAGTTATTCAGTTAATACATGTTTGCAATATTCACTCCTTTTATTATTTATGTATAATTGAGATCTCTATCAGTCCATCGCATAGTAATACTCTTATTGATATCACCGAATGGCACAGATAGCAAAGAAATGAGGGCTGACTCACGGTCTTAATGTGAGGATAGGATAAAAACAGAGTAGGTCTGTGCCTGAGCAACAGAAATTAGGATGAGCTCCAGAGCTCACTCAGACCCATTCCCAATGAGATATGACTAACATTTTAAAGGATAACAACTGGTCTGCAATTCAGACAATTGGGGATTACTTTCGAAAACATTTTCCACAATTTTATGTCGTTTTTGAAGAGATTTTTGTATTTGTTTTTAAACATTAAAAATCTTTTATTGCATTTCATTACAAAAAGTGATTAAAAGAAAGCGAAATAAATTGAAAACAAATATTTCATTTGATTTCAGAAGCACAGCCTATTTTTCGCCAATATTTTTCAATAATAGCTGCGACCAAACGGAAGTCCCCATTGAATGAAAGGTAAATATTAAATAACATTGAGATTAGTGTCCAATAAATCACTTGAGAGAGAAAACTGAACACAATATCAGAGAAAAGGAAATAAAACTATTTTTTTAATGCAATAAAACGAAACCAATTTTACTTTGACTGAACTTTTATATTGAGATTCAGTTTTATTACACAATTATTATCTAATAAAACATAATATAAAATATATTCATATAATCTCTAAGTCCTTATTTCTACACTATTTTTCTCTTATATCAAAACAAATCTCTAATAAACTGCTCTTTTATACGAGAAATAAAAATTTGACATTTATTTTGCACACGATTTCAGTGAAATATGTGATATTCCGGGTAAATATGGCAAACAAATTGTTTTATTCATTAAATATTGATGTAATTTCAACTTAATAGAACAGAGCACAGGGATGGGCAGCCAATGGCTTAAATTCTGTACTTCTCTGAGTGTTGAAAAAATGGGAAAAATTACTCTGAATATCAAAATAGCAGAAAGTAATCAATTTATTGTCAATTCTTTAGCACTTTTTCACAAAATGTTTGTCTTCAAAGAAATACATCAAAAACTTTGCCTCAAATTTTGATATAATTTTTGAGTCAAAAGAATCCTATTATTAGTAACTCATTAGTTATGCGACAAAAATAAATAAAACAAATATTTTGTGAATTTCTTATTCCTTTTTCTGCTAATTATAATGATTTTTGTCACAAAATTCTGTTAACAAATAACTAATTCATTGCTCCTTTTATTACACTAATGAACAGGAATACGAAAAATATAACAAAAGTAAGACTTTTGTTAATAAAACTCACAATTTGTATGAATATTCAGTTTTATTAGGAAATAGTTTTATATGATTTCGAGATCCAAATAAATATTTGATATTTTCATTAAACTCAAGGATTTGTTTGAAAAGAGTTTCAAATAAAACTAAAATTGAATTAAACTTCAAAATAAAATTCCGACAAAAGTCGAGATTCAGAGGAAAAATTCCTCGAAATTCAATCTTTGAATATTGAAATCAATGATAAAAAAAAAGGTTTATTAAAAACTAAATATGAATTTCAAATGAGTTTCAGTGGAAATGTTTTTTCGAGGAAAATCTTATGGAAATTTATTCATAAATTGATTATTCATTTATAATAATTAATTAATATAATCGTAATAATGACACAAATAATCTGAGCATAATTTTATTCACTTATATATAGTAGAGTCGAGTGAATAAAATACTAATAAAAGTCAAATCAAAACAAATGAACAGAAAATCAGAACTCATTTACGAAATGCTTTCATCAAATGTAAGGCAAATGTAAATAGAATTGAAAGAAATGGAGAAAAAAAAGTGTCACTGATTTTAGCCTGAATTTGATGACAAGGTGTAGCCCATAGTCAATGGACATGGGTGTGGTCCAGGAGGGGAATGGCTATCAAAAACTACAATAGAAAATATGTAGTAATAGTCGTAAACATTTACAACAAAAGGCAATAAAAAGTTTTATTATTTTTGCGTTTCGTTGACAATAAAATATTGGGTTTCACTACAGGACTGCATTCACTAAAATATTATACAATAGTATTGTGTTTTTGTTTTACTCGGGCTATCGACCAGAGCTTTGAATTTATTATTTTGAATCAATAATTGAGTGCATAGGAGGAGCAGACGCATAAAATTTGGACGGGGTAATGCCTGGCTAATTTCTTATTGAAAAATTGGCTCATTTTCATGCATTCAAATGTAGCAAATGGTTCGCAGAGAATTAGCTAGCACAAAATAACAGTAATTCCAAATATTTATACGTGATATTTAACTAGGTACTTGGTATTCTATGATACGCAAGGGTATTAAGACCTGCACACTATTTGCACACATTGAATTTGGACGTAAACCAGGTCCATAGACAATTAGACAAGTCTGGCACACAAATAAGGCTCGATATTTGACCCAGATCATTTCCAATTTGATTAAATGTGTTGGTCTAATGGCCAGCCCTACCATAAAGTGCCAGAAAAGGCTTCTCTTGATTAGAAAAGCGAAGAAAACATTGGTTTGCAATTCAGTGAAGACTACTATTGTTAGTGAATAACAATTACATTATAATCGTATCCAACGATATGTTTCGTGTTTTCGCTTTCTTTAGAGACAATTAAATTTGCATTCGCTGTGAGTCCACCCCATCAATGAAAGCACAGCATATCTTCCTCGTAATTAACCTCAAAATATCGATCGATGAGAGAAAAAATTTGGAGAAAAAAGGCCGTAAAAAGCGCTTAAAGACATTTGTAAAGTAAACTCAACTTTGCAAACATCAACAGAATCTAAATAATGGGAATAAGTAATGAACTTTTAATAAGACTTTGAGATTGATTTTTCAAAGATAAGATTCGCTCAGAAAATGAATAATCCATTTAAAAATGAAAATTATTTTTCTCTTAATCTCAAGATTTTTGTTCTCAAATTACATGTGAGAAAAAAATATGACTAAAAACTCACAAAACTTGCGGCAAATGAATGTATTTTTAGAGGAAAACCGATAGGAATATCAACTTTTGACGTAAGACTTATTATGTATTGGTTTACAAAGTTGTTTAACTTGGAGTTTAGTCTTCATGTGATTCTTCGTGTATTTATTAATGGAAACGAATGACAGAGGAATACATCAGAAATATTTTCACTTTCAGACTGAAGTGGAGAAAGTTTTCTGAAGATAAAAATTATACTAAAATGAGAGCCAAAAACACAGAAAACAATACAACAAAACTCAAGTATCGAATTACCATTTGAAGGACAGGCCATCACTCAAAAGAAAATTCCTCTAAATTTACAGTATATTTAAGGCATCCCTTGCTTTCTATTTGCTTCAATTGCCAATCAAAGAGTCGAGAGTCAAGTGTAGAGGCCTTTTGCTGGAGAGGAACAGCACAAGTACTCAAAATGATTGGTTTTATCTATGGTTCACCAGTCGCTCAAATATATTAAACCGAATAAAAATACAAAACATTATATTCTTTATTAAAAACTTTTAGATAACAACAAAAAGACTAAAAAAAGCGCAGAGAGAGAGAGAGAGAGAGAGAGAGAGAGAGAGAGAGAGAGAGAGAGAGAGAGAGAGAGA
>JAQIXD010000369.1:0-28694 GCA_034699985.1 Minunthozetes semirufus
AGAGAGAGAGAGAGAGAGAGAGAGAGAGAGAGAGAGAGAGAGAGAGAGAGAGATCGGAACACATTTGAGTAAAAGTATATTTGGTTTTAGTAGTCGGAGGACAGGGAGTACACGGAAAGTATGATGTTATCCAGTAGTATATGCATTGTATGCTTGGTTTTGCATTATTTATACCGTTATTGTTTGGGTCGCATAATCGCCACTCAATTATTACGGGGGAACCGACAAAACCTACGACTCTTTCAATGAGTGCTATCAGTCATCGAGTTTTTGTTCATACAATCACTCCATGCAGTGAACAAACCAATAGATTTAGTTGTGTTTGTGCTGTTCTCTGCTCTGCTCTCCGATCACTACTTATTATTGATATCATTACTGGTCAGAGAAATGATGTAATCATTGATAATAAAAATGAATGTTTTCAACAAAAGTCGGACCAAAAGAATAGTTGGAGAGCCCTATAAGGGATTGTCGTTATATTGGGTCTGATAGCGATCTTTACATTAAAAACAGTTATCCCTCTCAAAGGTTTTTCTATGAAAATGATTTATATTATCCAATATATGGATAATAATTGCGTTAATCATCTGCTCGATGGTCATCGCGGTCACGATAGAGGGCCGGTATCTGCTGAGGGCCTGACAGTGGGCACTGGTATTGATGAACATCATTAGCATTATTCGACTTCCGTTATCCGAAATCAAGAGAAAAAGGGATCAAAAAGCAAAAACTGTTTACACTATAGTCGAGGAAAAATGATTGCAACAAAAAGTTACGGTTAATAATCAAGAGTTAGTCCTGACGTTAGTCTTAGTATTAGTTTTAGTTTTTGGTCTTTCTGTCGATAGTCACTGTTAGGCTGTGCTCATGTGTATTCTCTTTGGGCATTAATTCTCTATTATTAATGACAATTCGGGTCAGGAGGCGATGTCCAGCGCTCTAAATAATCCATCTCCATCTGCATTCCATATAACACCATAGAGTGAGAGAACAGCACATATCCGAGTAGTGGTCCTCCAAACTCCAGTTCCAACTCATTCTGTGTGACTGTTCTGTCTCTCAATCTTAATCTTGGGAACCGATCCACTACTACTCCTTTCCAAGAGTTGATTATTATATGAATTATGCCTTTTTTGCAACAAAAAGTTCGCCTCTCCTTTGGTTTTCCGGCAAATCATTAATACTTATTTGAGTCACAAATAAAAGAAAGAAATGCCTTTTGATTCTCAGAATGACTCTGAGTTTGGGCTCAGAATAACTCAGAATAACTGATCGATTCTTCTCTTTGATTGAATTATTTATTCCTCTGATATTGAATGCAAAAAATTGTTATACAAATGCACAGCCTTTTTCTCCGATCACTCTCTCTTCCCATTGCATTGAATTAAAGTCAAAATTTTAATTAAAAACTCTTTTATTACAAACATTTTAACGAACTTTTGGTTTATAAATAGTTTTTCTAATTTTAATTCAATTCAATTGAATTATGAAAGAAAGAAATGCCTTTTATTTGTGTTATGCCTTAAAAATAGGGTTTTCAGCTAAAACTTGATTTATATTTCGTTAATTATTCGTAAGATTAATGAATTTCTCGTAAATATTCACACATTTTCAACACTTGAAGTGATGTTCAATAGAGAAAAATTCATCAAAAAATTGTATTCAGATTCAAATACTATTTATAAGACTTAACCCAAAGTGTGACTCAAAGGCAACTCATTATTCGCCAAAAAGAGTCTCTCATTTGAGATCTATTATTCAGAGCCGAAGAACAACGATATGGCAAACATTAGGTCCAAAATCAGCCGAAAGTGCAGTCAATTAATCAAAATATTAGACGATTTTCGTTGTGATTTGCATCCAATCTATTATTAACTCAACAAATAAGTGCTCTTTTAATGAAATTGTTTGTTACGTCTAACACAACTGCACCGGCAGTGGAACAAATGCCTCTGCAAACTGTTGTGCTGTGCTTTGGAGCTGTGGAGGAGGACTTTCACTGTCTGTTTTGAGATTTAAAACTAACGGAATAGTGTTTTAAACAAAAGTGCATTAATTCTGTTCATTCTGTTCCCAAAACGAGACAAATACCAGAAAATTCTGGGAAACACTTGTTATTGTAGTAGTTGTTGAACAGCACTGTTCACAGTTAGGGACTGACTTTTATCAGGAAAGTCTTTCTCTTGTTGTGCGGAGCACTCAATCCTCTCTTATTCTCTCTCATATACTCTGATCCGTGAGCTCTACCATTGATTGCACAGTTAGCGAGTTCTCGCATTCCGATGGCAGATGTGCTCCACAGACCGTTAACTCAATATATATAGACTTTTGTGACACTAAAACAAAAGCCGATCCGAAAAACACTTTTAAAACAGAGGCAGCGAATCGCCTGTTCCTCTCTATCCCTGGCCTCCATTCGCATCGGCCTCTCCTTTCTTTTCTCTTCTCACTTCTATCCCCCCTTTCCTCAGCTCAGTTCCCGAACTGATGTCATGTTTTTTGTCTTTAAAATCTGAGCCTTTGAAGTGGCGAACCGTTTGACTCAAGCAATAAGTCAACACATCCATTGTCTATAGAACACAGATTGCAAGACCCAGAATAGGGCCCACATATGAGTGACACATATTTTTTGATCCCATATTTTGCGACTGTTTTTCCACCGAAACTATTTTTTGCTCTATTTTTCTGAGAAAATGTGAAAATTGTTTAAAAAATTTTGTTGTAATTAATTTATTTGTTTGTGAGATCTGTTGTGTTTATTCCTGTCCGCCCTCTCCAATCAATTCATGTCCTTCTGATTGATTGAAAGCTTCGACATTTTGCTTCTTCTTCTTATTCTTCGTCTATTTTTATACCACATTCTGTTCCCTCTTTTTTCTGTTTCTGTATATGACTTTCAAAAGTGATTTTTGTGTCGAAAAAAAATTGGTTTTTGTCTTCACTTTTGTGCACTTCTTCGCTGTTTTGCCATTACATGAAATCTGATGCTATTCTACACCAGAAGGTGAAGGGAATGGAGAGTCGATGCCTTCTTTGTGCTGAGCCTTTGCTGAGCCAACAGCTAAGACACAAAGTTTAAGACAAATGATTTAAAATCGGAGACAAAACGGCATAAATGGCATTCCTCTGCACTCGATTCTCATCCTTAACAGTACTAAATGGGTCGCAGACCAGTGAATGTGTCAGACAGTAATACCATTTCCATTTGCGATCCCATATATTCACATATATTATACGTATATATCTATTGAGTGTATATTTGTTATGTTTCGAAACAAAGTATAAACGACTTTATTTTGTCTGAAAACGTCTCCAAAAATAATGGTTATTATTCTTGAGTTGAAAGCAATTTCTTCGGCTATTATTATCTCTAAGAGTTTCTTATTTTCTTAGGCTTTCCCTCGATTTGTATGTCTCTTAAAAAGCCAAAAGAATTGTGAAAAATAAGTGCTTTTGTGTTACAAATAATTTATTTTTATTTGTCTCCAAAACTAATAAATTATTTGAGTTATTGGTTGAGCGGAGAAAACATTGAGAGATATAATAATAATGTATTTCTATATTTAAAACAGAGATTTCCATCAGAGAATAGGGCACAGAATGGGCACAGAATTGAATGCAATTTCGCGCAATCAATAAGGATTAGAAGCAAAACAAATAACTAAAACATTAGAAAATGTTTTTATTCGCCGTTTTTACAGTGTTTTTAACATTAAAATCAAAGACCTTTTGTTAGAGATTTTTGTTTGAAATGTTTTCTCAACTCTTCTTCACTAAAAAAAGTGAATAAAAAGACACAAAAAGAAAGAAAAGAAATAAATTTAAAACTAAGAAAATGTGTCGCAAATAGTAATAAACATTACATAATAGAAACGAAAAGCTCTTATGGTTTTGTATCTCAACTCAAGAGATATATTATATGTGTTGTAAAAAATTCATTATTCCTTTGCCTTAGAATTTAGTGCCAAAAAAGTGACATTTTAACTGATATTCTCTTTTTCTCTCTCTCTTTCTCTCCCCTGCCTTCCCCTCCTGTCTATCCTTTGTGCACAGGTATCGCAAGAGTCAAAATTAGGCTCATCTCCCAATAGATTGACGGCTGAATTGCAAAGACACCAAACGGAACAGATTGAAAGACAACAGGAACAATTGATGCAACAACAGCAGAAAATACAAGAACTTCAGGTATGTCATGACTTCAGCGCAGTATAACACAGAGCACAGGACATAATGGAATGCCTTTAAACAGCACAAGAAAAACAGTATTAATCAATCTTATGCTTAATTGCATTCTTTAGCTTCTATTCAGTAGGAGTTGGCTCTCCTCTCTCTCCTCCCCTTCCCCTCCGCATCTCTGTTCTAATCAATTCTCCAGACATTACTCTAATTCTCATTATTCTTAAGCTTCAGATGTTTTTGCGGAGAGTTTTGAATAACTGTTTAACTGTTTGACGCGATATTTGCCGAAAAACAGTGATGAGAAAAATGCTCCGAATAATTCCTGTTCATTCTGTGTCGGCCCCTCCGGAACCCCGTTTTATTTATTTATTCAAATTCTTTGTTCTGATCCTCAAAATTCTTTTGTATATTTATGTAAAGGGATATCTATTGTTAAGAAAACAGACAATTCTTATGTCAGGCCCTAATTCAGGGCCTAATTATTGGGCTGTCGTTGCCTTTAGTTTTATCGGCGCTTTGCCTTTGTGCTGAGCGCTCAGCGCTTTTTCCTCGTTTACATTGAAATTATTTTGGGAATTGAATGCAAACGAAATTTTCATCATTAAAGTGATCCTCTATTTTAAAAACGCTATTCTCTTCCTCTTAAGAGGGAATCAGATAAAGGATTTCTCTGCATTACTGTCAGTGCTCTTACACTGTGCTCTTGGTATTCGTCACACAATATCCGTAATAAATAAATCATTTGATAATCTGGTGAATAGTTATTCAGTTATTCCTCTAAAAAGGCATAAAAAATCTTAAGAAAACTCTTTTCTTAAATAAAAAGCTTTTTACTTAAGATATATAAATGTATTTAAATTGAGGCCAAAGCCGTAAATCAAAATCACCTCAGAGTTTGAATTTTTCCACTAAAGAGTTAATGAGTTGTGGAGTGCTATCAATGAATTGCTGGAATCAATTGAGCAAAAACTTGATTCTTTGGCTAAAATGCCTTCTTTTAAGAGAATTTTAATGATTGACAACAAATTATTTTTGATTACTCTATTGCTGAAGAGTTTTGGCCTTTAATTCAACTATTTTTGTCATTTTTCTGGTCTTAATCACAATTATTGCAATTATTTTGTTTTATTGGCATTTATTTTAAAAGGGGTTTCAGATCACTTGTCAGGGATGTCCATAAGGAGGCTAATTATAAGGGCCAGCGCTCAAAATCCTGGTCCATCACACACACAGGGCTCTAAATCAAAAAACAGTAGCTAATATGAAGTGACAGCTCATTCATTAATTTGCATACTCGCTCGAAGCCCATCCTGAACACCCCTGTCAGTCAAAAAGCTTAGCCACCACTGATTGCAAACTTATGTTTTTCACGACTCATACCCTCAGAAAACTATTTGATGTCTTTTTAAGATTGGATTCAAAAAGTCATTGAATCGATGGTCTGTTTAATCAATTTATTTAGAATACGTTATAATTAATTAAACGCTATTTTTATTCAATTCTCGTAAAATAAATGCACAGCCCTTTGGAGAGCGCACAGCCTGTATTCCCTGGCAAAAGAGTATCTCCAATTCGTCACAGAATATAAAACAGTTTGAAACCAAAGATTTTTCTTCAAAATTGATTTACATTTTTCGGCTCAAAATCGATAATTAGATTTTGTTTCTCAATAACTATTCAAAACAAATGTTTTACATTGAAATCCAATACAAGAAAAATAGTGAGACTTTTAACCGATACTTATCTATGAGATTGAAATCTATGCGAAAGTAATGTAAACTGTATTTCAAATACTATTTTTTTATCGATCAATAGTTTGAAACATTTATAACTGCTATCAATATCTCTCTAATAACGCGGACCCCCACCGGGTCTGTGCCAAACAGAATCAATACATACCGTTGAGGCCATCATTTATTTAGTGCACTAACTGTTACCAGTGATGGCCACTCCTGATATCAATCGATAGGCATTGTGCTGACCTGTTGTTAAACGAATTGCTTGTTTGAAATACTTTGATATTTAACACAAGAATTGTTTGTTTCCTGTATTTTAGGCACAACTGAACGCTCAGTACATGTCTGCGGCCGCGAAATTGATGCCCAACTTCTTGACTCCAGGGGCTGCCGCCGCCGCTCAGGTCATGTTCTCCCCGTTCATGGATGGCTCGCTGAAGCTGCCGACCGGTCCTCGTCTGCCCTTTTCAGACGCAAATCTATTCAATCAAATGTGTCAAACGGGAGGAGTGGCGCCCTCTGTGTCGATGCCATCTCCAATGCCAGTACAAGATAGGAAGTCCCCTGCTACTTCTGTGGCAAATACATTCAAATTCGACTCTCAAACCGCACACTCCCTCCTGATGGACAGCCGCCGATCGCCTGCCAAACAATCGGAGAGACAATTCAAAGAGACCGGACTTCCGGCCGACCTCTCGATGAAGAACAGGCATCAGAGCAGCAGAAACTCGAGTCCATTGAATAACGACAGACATGAGAACAATAAAAACGGATCAACTGGTAGGAGCACTCCTCTGGGAGACACTCCTCTAAATCTTTCCAAAACAAAGCAATCGTTAGCCGCGAGAACTTCTTCGCCAAATATCAATACATCCAACCATTCATTGATCACAAGCGGTATAAACGGCTGCACTAACTATATGTCGTCATCGAAGCAATCATTCAATCGAAACCATTCTCCTATGTCTTCGCCATCAGCGATACCGCCAATGATCTCATCCCCGTTGTCACAAATGTCTCACCCGCCCCCTCCTCCCCACTCAGCGTTTTTCGGTAATCCAGGCATGACTACAGACCAGTACTTCCATCATGCCTACAACGCGCTGGGTATGGGCTTCAGAGGGCCTCATATGACGCCTAACCTCTCTCAGATGCAGAATCTCCCCAACGACAAGTCGGGCAATCCATTCAACCCATTCGGTCCCCTCTTATTACCCGATTTGTCGAAATTGACGCCGACATCAACGGTCACCTCAGCGTCAATGAGCCAACAAATGGAGAGACAGAGACACGAATCGCAACAACAGTCACAAAACGACTCCAATACAGAGACAATCGTCACGTGTCAAAGTAAGGCCCCCCACCTGTGCAGCCCCTAACCTCACACACGCTCATAGTTACACAATAACTAATCAGGAATTGCTTGTGGTTAGGACTCAGGCCAGACATAATTCACGTGAAAAACTGATCGGACAATAGATTTCTGAGCGAAAGAACATTAATCCGAACATAAATTCTTTTATCAGCCATCAGTTGATCCGCAAAAGAATCTGATTCTGTGCTAAGATTAGGCCTTAGTTTAGTACAGAATAACTGAGTTTTTGAAAATTATTTCTATAATTAAATTAAATTAAAATTTATTTGTGAACAGCGTTTCCACTGTAGAGAACTCAATGCTCAGAAACGTTTTGTGAATTTCTAATTGCACTCAAAAATTTTATATGCATTTGATTACAAAACTCATATCTCTCTATGGCTTTCCTCTTTTGAAAATTGCACAGAATTGTAAAGCGATTCCCTGAACCGTAACTAATTTTTGATGTATTCCTACTTTTAATGCAATTATTTTCTTCTGACAAACAAAATGATTCTTTGAATTCTGAAAAATTCAAATCTTCTTTCAACAGACAAGATATTGGGCGCTAAGATAATCAGACAACAGAAGAGGGACTCCGATGGGAAGCCACACGTTAAGAGACCAATGAATGCCTTCATGGTCTGGGCTAAAGACGAGCGGAGGAAGATTTTGAAGGCCTGTCCCGATATGCATAACTCGAATATATCGAAAATTTTAGGTAAAAACACATTCAATGTATAATTAATTACAGGAATAGAAATAGGAATTCCTATCATTTATTTCTTGTCTTCAGATTTTTATGACATTTTTTCACTTAACTCTTAAGTCGACTGAAATTTCAATAAATTTTTTATTTAATTTTCGAGAAATAAGAAAAACTTTTTTAACACTTTTTCTCAAACTTTCCTTTCATGAGTTGAGGCGACGTTTTCATTGATTTACTCTATATTTGAGGCTAAAGAGGAGTACCATCTCTTCAGATGGATAGCGAGGATCAGTTAAAAATTGGATATTTGTATTTAGATCACGATTTGCGCCTAAAAAACAGAAAATAATTGATATTCTCTTTTGACTTAATTTTTTATTCCTCTGAAGAAAAAACATTTAAATTCATATAAAAGAAGAGAATTTTCATGAAAAGAGTGTAAAAATAATTTTTCACAGATTTTGTTGTTTAACTCTTTTAGTAGTTTTCTCTTTGAATTTGATTCTGACCTCAAAGTCAAGGGAAAGGGTTTAATAAATCTAATCAAATGTTTTGCTCTTATTTTGCACTTAATTCAGGCGCGCGTTGGAAAGCAATGACAAACTCTGAGAAACAGCCCTATTATGAGGAACAGTCTCGCCTGTCCAAACTGCATATGGAGAAGCACCCGGACTACAGATACCGGCCCAGACCCAAAAGGACCTGTATTGTGGACGGAAAGAAATTGAGAATTTCTGAATACAAGCAACTTATGCGTCAGAGAAGGCAAGATATGAAAAATTTATGGTAAATCTTATAACAAGCAAATGACAAACATATGTTACCCCTCCCGAAACCTCCCGAAAATGTTTGTCTGTTCACCTGTAATCACGATCAGTCGGTTCCCTAATCCCCCCGCCTTTCAGTGTATTCCTCCCCTCAAAAAATATGCGCTCAGTTTTTATGCAAAAATGTTTGGTTCCCATCGAAGCGTAAAAATCACCCGATTTTTGCCTTAAGAGTGAATTTTTTGTTAGTTTTTGTGTTCAGGTCTTCAGCTCTTCAGCAAAATATATTTGAACTTTTCGTGAAAATGATCCCTAATTTTCATTAAGATATTTATTTGATTTATAATTTCGGATACGATAGCAGATTATTAACCGTTTAATAGTAGAGAAGAGTTTATATAATAGACGACTATTTTTTATGACTCTTCCAATCGACGGCATTATTATTACTATTATTTTTATTATAAATGTTTATATCATTAAATGTCTTCCCATTAAAAAAGTTATTAATTTTTGTTATTATTATTATTTATATGAAAAAAGTTTATTAGAAATTATATTCAGTGAAAAATAATAAGATTTTTGAGTCAAAGAAATGGAAGTAAAGACTGAGCGAAGGAAGAGTAGGAAAAAAATGCTTTGAAATTACATTTTACTCTTAAAACAAATTTTTATTACTTTAATGACTCGGAATATCTGAGATAATAAACTAAACGAAGAGAAATAAAAGCCTCTCTCGAAACCCCTCCGAGAGAGGACTGTCTTCTTAAGACACACATAGAGCGCACATCCCATCGGATACTATGATATTAGAGTTGATTTTTTTTCCTAAATCTGATTTTGAAGACTAATTTCAATATTCACGAAACGAGTACTCAATCAAAGGAATGAATCATTTTTTATTTGCTGACTCTTTTGCAGCAAATGTTTTGATTAGTTTTGAAGCAAATTATTTGAATATTTATTTAAAATACTCTTCGTTTGGATTCTGGTTCTCCCGATAGAGTTGTTTAATATATTGTGAATAAATTATACTTAAATTTAAGGCAATGTTTGGAAATATTCGATCAAAAATAGGTCTAAAATGTCTGTAATTTTTATCGCTATATAGGTTTCAGAGCGGATCCGGATTTGATCCTTCAATGGACTCTCCCGCCGGTGGTAATGGACTGCCATTGTTTCCATCGAGTAGTGATGGCGCCGATGACTATCACAGCCGATCGCCGGCCTCTTCCTTCAGCATCGAGGACAAGGACGACCTGTCCGGGCCCTCAACGCCCAGAGACTACTCGGTCAGTCCAAAAACTGAAGACCTGGACATGTCTGAAATGGACAGTTCGGCACTCAATTGAGATCCAATGCAATCAATTTTCTATTAGTTTTAATCTCTTTTTCTATTCATTTCGTTTCGAAAGAATTGTAAGAATTATTAATAAGTTATGAATCAAAACAAAATTGAATTTCAATTTCAATTTTAAAAACAATTTTAAGCTTAAAAAAGGGTACAACACTTATGTGACGTTCAGGAATCGGTTGTCTCTCATCTGCTGCTCACCCCTTCACAAGAGAACAGAATATAATCTCATTAATCATTAATAGATTTGATTTCTCTCATCATTTCAATTATATAACTGAAAAAAATGACTGAAAAAATCATGAATTTTATTATTTAATATAAATGTAATGAAACACAAAAAAAAATACACTGAAAATATTTCTCAAATAGAAATCTCATTTTTAAAATATATATATTACCCAATTGATCAAGTTGCAATTATAAGCCCCCTTATTGTAATTCTCTATTAATCTCTAGTCAGAGGTCGCAAAATATTCAGGCATTGAATATACAGAAAAAGGTTTTAATGAATTAACAGATATTCCATAAAAACAAACGATTTTCGCATAACTTATGTGACGTTAAACAAACCCATTATGAATATTATGAATATTTTCAACAAATCAAAACCATTTAAACCAATAATTGCGGGATAGGATTGTAAATCTAGTCTGCGATTGTTCACCAGGAGCATTCTTATACAGCCGTAATAATGAGCATGCTAATGCTGATGCTAATGCTAATGACCTGGTTTCATTAAAAGAGAATTATTTCTTCGTGTAATTAGCCATAGATTTGACAAAAACTATGTACTATTCGGTGAATTTCTTCATTTTTGGCCAAATGTGTAATATTATTGAATTATTAATTATTATTATTATTATTATATTTGTTGTTATTTTGAAAAAAAATCTCTGAATTAAAAACATTTGAAACGAATTGGATGTCTATACTGTAAGTGAGGTCAGTCTTGGCTCAAAATGAGCCCTCTCTTGGGCCTAGAATTATGAAAATGATATTTCAATCGTTCAATAAATTAATAATATTTGAAATGTGATATATATTTCACGAATATATTTGCAAATAATGACCAAAACCATTATAAGACTGTTTCTAAAATTACTTTTTTTTTGTTTAACCTTTATCTTATTTTTTGTGGGGTATGATTGACAGAATCTTATCATCTCATTTTATATATTGATTTGAGCAAGAACAAATCTCATTCAATGTGCCATATATTTCAGAATTTCAATAACATTATTCACAAATGAATTACAGATTGAAAATTCCATAACAAACAAGAATTGTCGTAAAAAATTACATTTTGAACACAAAATAAATAACTAAACACAGAATACAATAGCAATTACTTCGACTAAAGACTTGTAATATATTTGAAACCATTCTTTACCTCTTATTATATGATTTTATCAAATGAATCGCGATTCAAATCCTCTGATTCTTAGCGGGAATACAGAGCGTCATTTGAACATATAAAGTGAACATGGTCATTTGTTCTTTTGTGTTATATTAATAAGATTTACACTATGGAACTAGAAAAATACTATGATGGCTCAATTTTAATTGTTTCGCTTCTCATCATTTCAATTCAATTTAATTATTAATTAATTAATTAATTATTATTATTATTATTACAATATATTTGTTTTATTGTATATTAGGTTAAAATCAATTAATTATTATTTACTTTTATTTCTGTCTCTCTTTTATTATTCGGTGAAAAACAATTGAAAACATTTTTTTGATTATAAATAAAACAATTATGAAATCAATTGAATAAATAAACTGTTGAATAAATGTTTAAATTAAACTTGACCATCTCAATTATTACAAATTAACATAACTCAACCTACTACTTCAATCCCAACTAATTAAAAATTCACTAGATTTTTATTTTTTAAACAAGCTTAATGTGTTTACCTTCCAAGAATACCTCCTTGGCTATGTCTTATAAAAAGATTAAATTAAGTGCGTAATGAATCTTGCTATTATTTCTTATGGCTCTTCCATGAATAATAGGTATTTCTTTACCGTAAAATGGGATGAATTCCCTCATGTATTGTGAGTCTAACTGTAAGTCATTATCTGATTCTGTATTACAAAAGGCTTTAAATGTTTAAATAGAGGAACAAAAGGAATCCGATATTACTTTATGTCATATTTTATGGCAATTCTTTGGACAACGATTTTATAATCCGATTCACAATAGATTTATTCATGAGTTTTGTTCCCCGACTCTGAGTAAAGATACCAGAATTGAGGCCAAATCAATCGCAAATCAAAAGGTATTTGTCTAAAAGTTTTGATTAATTACTGCCAAAGAAGTAGTAATAGTGGTCTTAGTAATAGTGGCGGTAGTAATAGGCAAGGAAGTAGTGAAGTCCTCCTTAGGACCAGATTATGACATCAGAAAGTTTCAACCAATTGGGGATTGATTCCGGATTGTGAAATGTCAATTACTTTATTTGCTAATAATCTGTAGTGTTTTAATGAAATATTGACGAATATTTAGTAATTTATGAATCAAAATCTAGAAATTTAAAGGACACTACATATCTCCCTCTATTTGTAACTTGGTGAATTTGCTATAGATGTAAATGTGTTATCAAACAAACCGTACATTATTCTGATTTATGGTATTTTAATCCTGAATATAGTCTTAAAATCACGAATTTTATGGAAAAATATTTGTATTTTTTTGTCAAAATAAAGTCGAATAAAGAGGTTCTTAGAAATTCTTCTGAAATAAACCAAAAAATGTTTTTTACCAAATCTTTATTCAACTGTTTTTTTTCATATAAAATAAGTTTTAATTTAAATTTATTTATATTTATTGAAAATATGACATAAGTTTTGATTCATTTCTTCTTTATGTTTGTCTCAGAAGAATCAGTTGAGAATCAATCTTAAAGAAAATGGATCTCAACTCTAAATAAATGCAAATCAGGAGTAGAAATGTCTTTTGCCTGAAATGGTATTTGTGTTTAGTCCCAACTCTAACCTCATTCGTATCACTAATGCAATGATCAATAGTTTCGCTCAGAACTAGAAAAAGAGATGAGTTTTACATCTCTTTATGTTTGGTATATCAGTGATGATCATCGACGGGGCTGTCGGCTCACTGCACATCATAAGTCCATAGAGAGGAATATCTCACTATTTTCCAGGAATAAGTAGCAAACTTCAAGGGAAAAGAAAATGTGGAGGTTCATTGATCAAACAACTTGTGATAATTTTAAACAATCTTAAAGCCATTGAACCCAAACCTCTGAATTATGCTTTTGATGTCTGGCCATCTCTGTCTGTGCTATAGACTAAACATTGCATTAAAATTATAATTCAAATCGTTTGGGATTCGCATTGTATTGAATTACGGAATCGAGAAATACATTTAATGTTTCGACAGAATATTTATTCAAATGAGACGACTATAGACCAATGGATGCGAACTTAGCTCTTAGAACATCACTTTCCACATGAATGAGCAAATATAGCGATAACATATCACAGTTAATTAGCATGGTACATATCACAGATAAAATTGGTGTTGTTATCCAATCATATTCTAATAATAATTTCATAGATGACTCTATTATGTTTGTATGGGTTTTGGCATAAAAATAGGCGAAACTTGTGTTTGATTTTGACATTTGTCTGAAAACTATTTGGAAATCACATTAAAAGGCATTCATTCTGTGCTTTTCCGTCAATTTCTGTGGCTTTGACTGAGTTTTCAAAATTAAATCCAAACAAAACTATTCGCTTAAAAATTGTTCCGGAATTGAAAAGTTAATTAAGTAATGAATATTATCTTCAATTAAGCACTTTATTGGAGAACAAGTTCCCATTGATTGCATGAAAAGTTGATTTTTGTGGGCAAAGAAAAAGCGCACCTGATATTACTTTTCAATAATATTGGTGATCACATCCAACAAGAATTTGTTTAACAAATTGCTTTCGAAACAAAACAAAGAATTGATTTTTATTTTCCGATAAAAAGCATTTTTCATCTCTAATGGTATCTAATATTTCAGTGGAATTGCATTTTATATCCATTTTTTATTTGAATATAAATTCAATTTATAATAGAGTGGAGTATTTTCAACTGTTTTCGAGTGTTTTTCAAGAAAATTGTCTCTTTTTTTTCGTTTGTATTTTCACCCGAAACCTTTCATATCAGTATTTTATATAATATGCGCTCAAAGCGTAGGCTGTGCTCCGATCGTGGGTTCGGATCAATAAAATGTTAATTGAATTTTGAATGAATTTCAGGACAAAAAGTGATGTAATTTTTAGTTTCAAACTTTAATTTACTTTTTTTACTCAAACGTCTTAACCAATCGATTGATGACAACTTGGCTTCAGTTTAATTACAACTCAAAGAGCGATAAAACATTTAACTCGATATTTAACTTAATTTTCTTTCAGGAATGAGTTGAGGAAAAAATCCAATTCAGTCAAAATGATGGGTGATTTGAATTTTAGGGTAAAAATAGCATCTCTTTAGAAGTATTATGGGTTTTATTGCCATCTATTGAAATAACTACAATCAGTGTATTCTTGAATTATTCAATGGATTATTTCCAAGAATATATTGAATTAGCGGTGAATTCAATGGCTCTATATTTTTATTCTGATTTATACAATAGTTTCCAATAATTCGATTACTAGGAGAGTCCCAACGGTTGCAAACCTGCTTTTATGGCGATTTTCAATTGTATTTTTTGTTATGTTCAACAAATAACAAGGTATAATAGGGTATAATACCTATAATATTGTATAATAAGGTATACAACTACTGCTATATTGCAGGTATCAATCATTGATTTGCGTCACAATGTTTGACAAGTGTTTCACTTAAAGGTTAATTGGTTTTGTCATTCTCTCTCACATCTGAATGGATTTCATTATTATCCAGTTATTATTCACCGGAGTATAGAATTTCATACATTTAAAATACATCTGGCATTTGATTGTCTAAATCCTTAAATCAGCTGATTTTCATTGAAATTATTAGCAAGGTAATATTTATTTTTCAAATAATATCTAAAAGGAGAAGGTAATTTCACTTTATTTGATACCTTGATCATTTATTAAAATTCCATAAAAATTCTGAGAAAAACAATAATGAAATGATTAGTAATGATTAGTTTCAATCGATAGTCAATTGTTTAGAAATTCTTTATAACATTTTTATTATAGATTTTGTGTTCATTTTATGTAAAAATAATGTTATTTAATGCAATTATATTGATATCAATGGCTAACTGTTTGGCCAAACATCACATTCCAGGCCATTACGACAATAGGAGACCGCTATGGATAGAGTCGAACCGTCCTTTTCTCAATCAGACCATAGAAGGAGATATGATATTTGGCTCAAACCTCAACAATTCAATTGGTGTTCGGTATTTACCAAAAGGTTTTTGCAAACTTTGAATAAAAATCAAATATTCATTCGTTTAATATTTGATGGCTTTGTTGGGCACAGGCTCTCGACTACTGTGGGCTAACTCTCGTATTCCATATTTAATGAGCCCTTACTTCACATTCAATGAAGTGGTTTTGTTTCGCAAAGCAATCGATTGGTTCAACAGAAACACATGCATCCGATGGACTAACAGACAGTGGACTGACTCTGATTACGTGGATATCGGCAAACAGGGAGGATGTCGTGCCTATGTTGGCAGAGCCAGAGTTAAGTCCGCTCTCTATTTCTATTCTGTGCGCCGGCACTCATCTCACTCTCTCTTATGGGATGCCTATTGTTCTCCAACCCATTAAACATTGATGCCATGAGTAGGTCCCCAACTATTATCGCTGGAGAGCCGGTGCTTTGAGGCGCTACCGATCGTGATTCATGAGATGATGCACAGCATCGGATTCATTCACGAACACCAGAGGCCAGACCGCGATCTCTACGTCAATATACACTGGGATAACATCGCTTATGGTATGTCTTATCTCTTATTTAAGACAATTTTGATGTTTCTCTTAGGAGTTGACAATAGCTGTAATGAGAGGCCACTTAAGAGCTCTGTGCCTAATACCTGTGCTAATACCTGCTCTACTTATCCTAATCAAGAAAATTAACGATAATTTAACGCTAATAAGTAAATCACAGCCAATTATATCTCTATATTATTGTCTCTCATAGACATAGACTATATTACATTAAAAGGGAGAGACCTATAAATTCAATTATGTTTTGTGGAGTGCATTAAAAATATTCTAATCTCAATAATAGCCTTTGCTTTGGATATAAATCTTAGGAACAGCGGATCAGTTTGACGTCAATCCGTTTCGCTCTTCTTTCTTCAATTATAGCCTTCCCTATGACTTGCACTCTGTTATGCATTACTCGGAGTACAGTTACTCTAATGGAAGGGGAAGTACTATTGTTGCCAGGAATGGCCAGAAGCTGGGCTGTCATCATCTGAGCCAATGTCCCACACAATTAGATGCGGTTAAGATTAATACTGTTTATGGGTGTGCGGCTCATCCACAAAGAGGTTGAGCTCTATTTTTTAGAATAATTAAATGTTTGAAAAGAATTTTAATCAATGATTGAATGAATTGCATATAAATTGATGTTTTGCACGATTATTCTGATCTACAATAATAAAGACATCAAATTAAGGACTCATTAGAATAATTTGGGCTCAAAATGATCTCATAATAGAATTTGTGGTCATTTTATTGAATTATATTTTGATAACAATGTTTGCAAAATTCAATTGAATTACAAAATGATTTCATATTTAATAATCTTATGAATAGTTGAGAGTTAATTGACCACTGATTTGTGTCTCCGATCTTAACCCGAATTCGACTTTAATAGAGTTTTCGAAGCAATTGAGAGAAACTGTAATTTTACCACTAATTTGTTTAATTGTTCCGATATATGTGAGATGATCTCTTTGGAGGTATTGTTAGGTATTACAGTCGAACCCCGGTTTTGTATTACATTTGTATTTAATGCAATGAAGTCTTTTGTCTTCACTTTTTTGTCTCTTATTTAATCGCAATTAAAGCCATTTTTCTGAAGATCTAATCCAAGAGTTTCGGAAATATTACTCTTTTTCTTGAATTATTTGAATATTAAATAAATTAGGTCTAAATGTATTCTTTTAATTAGTCTTATCATCATGGTAATTTAATAATGGCCAGTATTGTGCACAATAAGCATTTACAGTCTGTTCTAATTTAATTATAGAGATTATTAACAAATTGTCCAAATTATAATAGACTAACTAAATGATGGCAGTCTAGTCACCGGACCATTAAGACTCAATAATTATCTCCAAAAACATTGGAATTTCAAATTGAGTTACATTTAGTCTAAGAGTTTATTTCATAAGAATAGATAATAACCCGTATTATGAAAGATATGTTTATTTCAATCATTAGGTCTTATTTTTTGTGTATTATATAGTTATCCAACATTTGAGGGCATCCGTGAAATTTTGATTTAAAAAAATCGCCTAAATCTTGGAAATCTTCGACAATTTAATCAAATAAGAACTTTATAATCCGTTGTGTTAAAGGCCTGGATAACTATTTATCAATAATTTGGGGTACTTTTGGTTTAATTTGCGATTTCATTGTAATTGATATTTTTCTATTCAATTAAAAGGGGTTTTACCGAGAATTGTAAGAATCATTTTCATAGAACAATCTTTTCTTATTATAATTAATACAAATGTATGATCGAAGAAATTATAGGCTAGAAAGATAATCGTGATCAATTTTTCACTTCAAAATTAACATAAAATCATTAAAAGCAAACTTTATTTTAGACTTCGCTTTCAATATAAGAAAACTTTAAGATTCAAATCACAGCTGATTCTAATGATAATAAAAAGTAGCAAATCATACAATTGATACTTATTTTTATTTAAATATTAATGCGAACAATTGATAATTGATTGCAAGATAAAAATGTATATCAAAGCTCAAATCGAAACTGCAAAGGGATGGCATAAAATTCATGACATAAAGAGATGTTTAAAAAGAGTTTAATTGAATAAAAACAAAAAATGATTAAAACATTAAATTAAATAACGAATCAAAACTTATTTCCGACAAAATTGATAAAACATCGCAAACGAGTACTGACTGATCAACTGCTGTCCTCTACTGGAGCACAACCACTGTTCGCCTCATTTTCCTCTCGCGCATCAGTCGCTTATACTCTGCCACCCGGAGCCTCTTGCCATCAATTGTGCATGTGCGCTTTGGTCGAGGCCTGTACCGGTAGTCGGGGTGTTCTGTCATGTGTTGACGTGAGAGACGCGACTGTTCCTCATAAAAGGGCTGTTTTTCGGAGGGGGACATAGCCTTCCATCGGGCGCCCAGAATCTTGGATATGTGCGAATTGTGTAGATCAGGACAGGCGCTCAGGATCTTCTTCCTCTCATCCCTGGCCCACACCATAAACGCATTCATCGGTCGCTTAATATGCTGTCCCTCTTTCACGCGATCATCCTTTTTGGTCAAATCGAGAGGTATGTCCTGAGTTTCACTCCTCTCAGTCTTGTGTCGCGAGTCTCGTAAGGCTTCCCTCAATTTCTCCAACTCTTCAATCATAGCATTTAGTTTGTGCTGAGTCTCGAGGTTTGCCTCCAAAGACATCCTCTGGAAAAAAGAGTCGACAATAGTTTGTTTGAGTCATTTATTCATTTAATAACTCATTAATTCATTAATTGTTTTGTTAAGCAATGTTTGAAACGAAAGGAATAATTAGAAACAATTCTTCTCTCATTAGAAGAGAAAAGTCTATGAATTATGAAAACAATTATCAAAAATAATAATCAAAATAAAAGAATAATAAGAAGTCTTGAAGTCTTCACTGATTTGATAAAACTCTTAAAACAAGTCTTTTCTCATTACAATAATCATAATTGGATTCAACTGACTCTCCCCTCTCTCACTGATTCACGCGATCGCATAATTGGCCAAAAAAGTGCTCTTCAGTGAAGACCACAATAATAACAAACACTCGAAGAATAGAGAAAACAAACCAAAGAACTGAAGAGAAGATTAATAACAGATTTTTGGCCAAAAAAGTGAGTCTTTTATCAAAAAATATTAGAAATCAATCAATAAATTGAGTAAAGAATAAAAGTCTTTATTCCTGGTCTCGAATGTAAACAGGAATTCATGAAAAACTAACCTTTGATTCAAAGAAAAATCCAATAAAAACTAAAAACAATTCAAGTCTTGAAAAATGAGTGAATTTTTTCAAACAAAAAGTATTAAAACAAAAATTCAAAGAAAACAAAAAACCCAAAAATAAAACTATAAAACTCACCGGAGTATATGCTGTGCTGTACTCTGGCTCGTCTCCAGTAGCCGACTGAGCCGTTCAGCTTTTCTTGAGAGCCAATAGCGCGCCTATCCCTCCATCCCTACGCCTATTGTCTCTTATTGTTCTTCGCGATTGCGTTATTTGTTTGATCCAAACGCTTAACTCCGGTGAAGACAATCCCTCACTCGAGACAATCCCTACGATTATTGTCATTAGCGGTCATTCCCTTCGCGCGTGACTTTCAATACTCTCCTCAAAGCGATTGAATTAATTTACGTTTAATTCAATTATAAGAAAAAACTTCTTTTCGTTTCATTCATTCAAAAGACAATCAAAGCTAAGGATCTCTTCAAACAAAAGACAAGAAACAGCTGTAAATCAAAGGATTAGGGATCAGATTAGAGACCACACAAGAGTTGTTATCATTACACAACTGTCGCTCTGATGGGAACTGTGCGACAGTCCTCTCGCCCGAAGACAAATGCCTGAGTGGGGGAACACATACTCACGATTCTGACAGACAATAGTTTATTAGAAATTAATTCAAAGCGTGAAGTAAGACATCGAAGAGGTTTTCGATATCCGATACAATCGTTACTTAATTAATGTGTAAAACAATTCTCATCACTCCTTAGACTCAGACTTTAAAAACAATTAACAAATCATTAATTATTACAAAGTTTTTAAATATTTCCAAAGATAATGAAATTGAAAGTAAACGTAGAGTTAATTCATTTAGAAAAATGAATTGTGAATTCTTTAAAAGAGTAGTTTGTTTTAACCGTCATATTGTCTATCAATTTTGACATCTCATCGATGATTTTATCGGCCAAATCAGTGTTATTCTTCATCAAATACAGCCATTCATTGATTGATTCTTTCTTTACTTTTGGCATATTTTGAGCAATAAATTCAATTGATTTTCTCTTCATTTGAATGCAATTGTATTTATCGAAAGTAATCAATAATTTTATCGCATTTTTCGGAGTGATTTCAACGAACATTAAGTTCTCACAAATTTGTTTCAAACCTAAAACTTGATATTTATCTGATATCTTAAGCAATTGATCTATAAATTCTTCCACTTTCAAAGAACCAACACTAAATCCAGAATACATGTAATCAATGAAAACTTCCAATTCTTCTTCGTTTATTATTTCTTGTGGAATCACTTCTTTTTCTGTCAACTCTTGGGTTATGACATCACCATTCAAATTTGCAGACATTAATTCTTCGAATTCTCTCATCCAAACAGTTATGTCATTAGATTCCACAACTTTTTGATTGACATCCAATTGGTTTGTAATCTTTTCTCTCATATCAGTTGAAAACATTGCTTTAAATACTTCTGAATGAGAGCTTAGAATAGCTTTTGAAACAAAAAACTCTTTTTTTCCGCAAATTATTTTAAAGTCATTCAGATCTCTGTCATTAAATACTTGCTTCAAATCTGGCACTGTTTTGACCAAATTCACAATCGGTTTGATTATCCATATAAACACCCCAATAGTGAGCCTTTTGTTTTGGATCAGATCTTGTTTTTTGTTCTTTAATTCGATTTTGGATATTAAACCAAAATATACACCTTCAATTTCTTTTGGATATGGTAAATCAGTTAAATTTCTCAAATCACATCCTATTCGACCATTCTTAGTTATAACGAATGGCATATATTTGGCTTTTATATGGCGATCAGTGATAAGATCCAAATTGAAGACTAAATAATCTTCGGTATTAGGTTTGAGTTGCATAAAATAAATAGAAATATTCCATTTATAGTCGTCTATAGTAAAATCATATTTTTTGGTTGTATCGTACGTTTCTAAATCAAATCCATTTATATTTAATACAACCTTTGATTGACTAATTAAACTCATCTTAATAAAGTAATCGACTAATTTCAACCTAGATTATAGTATTTATTTAAATAAAATTGCGTATTATTTTATTTCAATTGAATCAATTATGTTTTAGTTGTCACTGTTTGTGAGCACGAAAACGACATATAAATAATTGTATTATCGATTCTTCTTCTTCTTAATGACTTTGTTGTGAATTCAATTTATGTGAACTAAAATTAATGTTATATTTTTCAATAAATTATTCAATGAATTTATCACTTTTAATGAAGTGTTGAAATTCTGTCTTTTATTTGAGTAATTATTTGTCAATTGTTTTAATGTTTTTCATTTTCCGAAATCTTATTCCTTATCCAAGAGTTGTAATCATTTACTTTAGTAAACACAGAGGGATAGCCCTTCACAGCACAGGGAACTGTGAATGAGTCCAAACCAACGTAAGTCCACTTTCCGTTAATCAAACAATTAAGAGGACCGCCAGAGTCACCGCTGCAAATACCCGTTCCCTTCGACCCACCGGCGCATACATTAGTCTTTCGAATATTAGCGTTTCCTGAATATAGTTTAGCGCATTCTTGGAACGACAGTAGAGGTAGAGACACCTTCTGCGGTAAATCAGAGACAGCACCTGAAAACAGACCAATAATTAATAAAAACATTACTAATTTGCCTCCCTTTCCATTCACTGACTGTCTTTAGAAGTTCTTCCCCAACCAGTGGCCACACATTCCTGACCAGAACTAAGGGATAGATCATCTTTGGGCAGATCTATTGGCTGACAGTTTGCCTTTTTAGTCAGTGGAGTTCCCAATCGGATGATTGCGATGTCGTCAGAAAGAGCCACTTTGTTCCACTTCTCGTGGACAAAGACCTGGAGTCAATTGCAGAATAATTATCAACATTTTAAGTTCAAATCAAACGAATATCAATTACAGTATTCCCGGCTATTCTTTGCTCATCTCCTGGTTGGGTGAGGCTGTGGGCACCACAGACAACCTCAAATTGTCTAGGTGGCTTTTGGTCCACACAATGGGCGGCAGTGACTGCCCATTGCGGCCAGTGTTCGCTAATAATAGTAGCGCCACAGAAGTGTTTCCTATTGTACTGAAGAGAGACCATCCACGGGAACTCACTTTTGTTGATCACTTTTCCGCCAACTATTCGGGTATCGTTCGGCCGGTTTTGGATCAATTCCAAGACTGGATCCAATTCTTTACCGATCCAAATCTTATTCGCTAAAATAGATAATCATTTTATTGAATTATGGTTATTTTGCCGAATAATTACCTGATATAAGCACAACATAATTGAGTAAAACTAATTTCAGGAACATTTTATCGCTTATTGATTGACTTCTGATTGAAATATAATTTTCCGAAAATTGTTTTCCAATTATTTTATAAAAAATTTTTGTGAATTGAAACACATTTTTGACCCAAATTTCAATTGTTTTTCGTTTTTGAGACCAAATAATAGATTCTCTTCTCTTAAACTTCTGTCAGTTTTTTAGGTAAAACTTTTGAATTTATTGATAGGAAGGACTCTCTTTTGTATTCCCGCACATTTAGATCTTGGATTTACCTCAATCCAGTTGACATGTTGGTCAAGGCTACCAAGTTTATCAATTTTAGAGATGAACTCATTTGTCTGTCAAATTTTGAATAGAATTTACCTTGTTAATTCTATATCATTGTATAATTCAATTTTGTTTAGGTCCAGGACTTTTTTAAAAAATGATCCATGAGTTTTATTGTGTTGAATCATGCTTGTTTTTAATTTATTTGATTAATGAATTTATTTTAAAATTGATTGCAATTTAATGATAATTTTATTTTTAATATTTGTTTTAAATTCTTTTAATTTGAAGACATTTTGGTTTTTATCCACGAATTATATTCACTAATTCTGGTAAACACTGAGGGATAACCCTTCACAGCACAGGGAACTGTGAAAGAGTCGAGGCCCACAAATAGCCACTTGCTATTCACCATACAATTAAGTGGTCCACCAGAGTCCCCATTGCAGATGCCTCTCCCTTTTGATCCACCGGCGCATACATTAGTCTTAAATATCTTTGTGTCCTGAGAGTAGGCTTTGGAACAATCATCCTGTGAGACAATAGGAAGGGTCACCTTCTGTGGTAAATCTGATACTTTTTCATCTAATGAAGAAGTAAATCAATTTCATTCTTTCCCTTTGCTATACTGACTGTCTTTGGCTGTTAGACCCCAACCCGTGGCCACACATTCCTGACCCGTATTAAGAGCGAAGTTATCATTTGGCAGATCTATTGGCTGACAGTTTACGCTTTTTGTTAACTTTTTGTCAAGTTTTATGAGTGCGATGTCATCTGTAATCACTGAGGAGTTCCACTTTTCATGAAGAATAGTCTGTAGAAATATTACATAAATGAGCAAGATCATTCTTGGAAAAAAATAATGCTATTACTTTTTTAGGATCAGCTCTTTGTTCATCTTTTGGATTAGAGAAACTGTAAGCCCCGCAGACAACTTGAAAGGGACGGGGAGCGTTTGAATCCACACAATGGGCTGCGGTTATGGCCCACTCGGGATTGATAATTGTGGCGCCACAGAAGTGTTGTCCCAAATACTGAAGGGATACCATCCACGGGAACTCATTCCTCTGCAGATTCTGTCCGCCAACTATTTTGGGTATAGTCGGCCTCTTCTGAAGTAAAGTCATTACCGGTTTCGTCGCCTTTCCCTCAACTAAAAGGGCTTTAATTAAATTATTAATAAATTCTGTGAATAATTACCTGATATGAGGACAACATAATTGAGTAAAATTAATTTCCAAAACATTTTTCACTCAAAGAATAATCCTTTAAAACAAATAATGAGTCGAGAAAAGTGTTTAAAACAATTTATTAAAACTTTTATTTAAAAAGTTATGAATAGAAACAGACTTTTGACCCAAATTTCAATTGTTTTCTGAATTTTTCAGTTCAGTTGTAATAACAGATTCTCTTAAAAATTTTGGTGAGTTTTAGGCAATAAATTTCATTTTTCTAAGGGAAATGTATTCCTGGGTAAATGCTTTAGTTATAAAATTACCCATCTCTGGCCATTGAAAGTTATAATCTGAATAAATTACCGATAAATTCGGTTTTTCTTCAGAATTTTATTCATAAGAAACAAATGATTTTCACATAAAAAGAGTGAATCAAAAAACAATCGCAAAGAAAGTCACGAAATAAACATTTTATTGCAATTTTACAGAAAATAATAGTTTTATAGAAATCTATGCAATTCCTGCAAACAAACGGATTTGGATATACATTATTCACATTAAATATTTAGTGGAAACTCTTGTTTAACTTGATTTTGAGCCAATTTCTGCATAAAAACAAAAATAATATAAAATTTAATAATTGATTGAATACGAGATTTCTTGCATTCTTTCCCTCCAGTAGTTGATACCGATTATAGGATATCCACCGCCGCCTCTACTAAAAAGCTTTTATTATAATGGGTTGAGAGAGGGGACAGACAGACAGGACTCACTAATATCCCTTGTGGTCAGATTCCATTAGGTTAGTCAACAATGACGGCGATGACAGGTCTTCGGCCAAAACCAAGAGAACTAAAACTAAAAGCGTTTTCATTGTAAGAGAAAATACAAACAATTGTTAAATAAGAGTTTGTTTTGTAAGAACTCTTCAAAGTTGTCTCAAAACTGAATTATTAAGTATTTGTTTCTTGAATATTGTTCCGCAAAAATGAGGTCAAAAACTATATTTGGATTATATTCTGGTTTTCATCTAATTTTTAGAGCTTTGGATCACTTCAGAGATAATCCTTTGGCTATAAATAAATAGATCGTTGACTTGAGATCGATCTCATGTCTCAAAAAAGTATTAATAATTAAATTTGATTACAAGAAGCGTTTTATAGTTCATTAATGTCGCAGAAGTCATTTAATCAAGATATGTTCAGATTAAAATACTATTGAAATACAAATGACTATAAATAATCTATATTTCATTAATAGCTAACATTTTATTCACGAACTTAATTATTGATTGAAAAACAATTCAAAAGAAAATATCAATTAACTCTTCAAAAGTGTTAAAATGAGTTTGTTTAAGGCCTTACGTCGAAAAGTCTTTGGGAAGAGCCATGACTTTCCGACAAAAATCAAATTAATTGAAAAGATATTAGTTTATGAACAAAACGGAAATATCAAAGTTTACACAAAAGGATCAATCGATGAGATTTTCGTTTATAAATTTCAAACATTTGGCTCTTTTTACGACAAATATTTGTACCAAATAATAGTCAAAGTCAGTGAAGAAGACATTCATGTTTGGATTGAGCCCTTCATCAGCGACAAAAACATCGAAAATATTGTCAGTTGTTATGAAAATAAGAGACTTTTAACTGCAGAAGGAATCAAAACCAAAGGACAGACAAAAAGTTATTATCGGAGAATATTTTCATCAATTGTTTCAAAACACATGAATTTGAAGACTTTATATCTGGTTTTTGAATGTATTTTTCTTACAAAGAAAGTTTTAAATTTGGTGATCAATAGCTGTGACTCTGATCTGAGAAGTTTTCGAGTTTTTTCTACAGATGATTTGTTTATCGGAGAAAAAGAAGTGAAATTATTTTGTGCTAAATATCCAAATATCACTGAATTTCGACTGAATGCCAGATATTTGGTTATAGACCAGGATAGCATTGCTTTAGTGTTTAAATTACTTCAAAATCTAAGGATAATTGAGTTTTTAACACTTTATAACGAATATCAACCAGAATATGGAAGAAATTATAGCGGCATTGTTTTCAGGGTATAAGCAAAACTATCGAAGAAATCAATACTACGGCCCATATTTTTGATGAAATCGCTGTCAATTATCTACAGAAGAATCAGATCAACGGAATCAAGAAACTGGATATTACCTCATTTATGAAAACTGAATTTTTTGAAGCTTTGAGTAAATGCTGTCCTCTTGTCACTGACTTAGTCTTATATTTATGTCGGAGTAATTCAAGTGATTGTCAATTGTTTTCAGAATTTGCTGAATTTCACAATATATCGAAACTTCATATAAGATTTGCTTCCGCTTTCATTTGCTGTGATTGTATCAAACATTTGGGAAAGTGCCACAAATTAATTGACATGTCTTTAGTGTTTGATAATTTCTACAGCAATGGGATTGCTTTAAAAGCAGTTTCTGAAATACATCAATATATACCACAGTTGAAGAGATTAACCATTAGATCCACTATTTTGAACATTGAATCAATTGAATCAATGACTTCGTTATCAAATCTCAAACGTTTAAAACTTTTGAAATTATTTACAAGACCAGAGATAAAGGAACAGATTGTGATTGAAATTATCGAAAACTGTTTAAATCTACAAAATGTTTGTTTGTGTGAAAACAAGACAATAACTTCAAAGACAATTAGAGCAATGATTGGTAAGGCATCAGACAATCCTCGAAATGCATTCAAATTATGCTTAAGTGAAGAATTGAAAGAAATTGTCCAACAGTTGAATGATCTGATTCCTGAAAACCTATCGTTTGTTTATTTGAAAGATAAAAATCACTCAAATTTTTATAACTAAAAATGATTTCATAAAAAAGAGAATAAAAATTATCATAAAAACCAAATATTTTATTCATTGAGTTATAGTTAGTTAACAATTGATTCGCGAACTCAGAATTTATATCAAAATAAAAGTTAAATTTCAAATCAGAATATCTTTTAACTCTAATAATCTTCAAAATGAAATGCTTTGAAATCATTTGTCAAATATTTTTCGGAAAAACTCATGACTTTCCGGCAAAAATTCAAATGTTAGAAGACTTTAATCCCATTCAACTTAATCGAGAGATTAAAATATACACAAAAGATTCGCCTAAAGAATGTCTAATCACCAAATTTGATGGAAAATCCTTGCCCTGCAAAGTAATACACCAAATGGTTGTTAAAATTGAAGCACAATCTCTAGATTTGAAAATCGAGTATTTCTTAAAAGATGAAAACAATGAACAAAAGCATAAAAATGCAATTTATTTGACAAACAAAGAGTTCAAATCCACGAAAGATATATCAAATTACTTTCAAAAGCTATTTACATTTATTGTCCCGAAACACATCGATCTGAAGAGTTTGAGTTTATGTTTCGAATGTTTACCGATTCAGAAGAATATTCTAAATTTGGTAATCAATAGCTGTGACACTGATTTGACATCTTTTCGATTTCTATCGAATGGACTTTTAAAATTCACCGAAAAAGAAGTCGAATTGTTTTCCACTAAATATCAAAATATCACTGAATTTAATGTTAATGTGATTAAACTGAATATCAAACAGAAGTCCATTTCATTGATGATCAAAAAGTGGCAAAGTTTGGAGAATTTCGTAATAAAAGATAAAATTACTGACTCTTCGCTCTTCAGGAATAAATCATTTAATGGAAATTGTTTTCAATACATCAGTCAAAAGATCCAAAATCTTGATATTTCGGTCTTAATTTTTGATGAAATTGCGGTCAATTATCTTCAAAAGAATCAGATCCATGGCATCAAATTCCTCTCCATTAGAGACGTCAAGAAATATCACTGTTTAAGAAATATAAGCAAATGTTGTCCAAACATTAGTGAACTTCAAATAGTTTTGGACATAAATAGTTATGTGATTCAAAAGATTCAATTAAATTGTGGTCAATGTTTAAACTCTTCACAAATATAGAAAAATTGACTCTTGCTTTTGATGAGTGTACAATTTGTGACAATTGTATAAAACATTTAAAAAATTGTCACAAATTAATTGAACTCAGAATTACAATATGTTATTCAATGGATTGTTTGATGACATCAGAAGCAGTGGAAGAAATACCTAAATCAGTTCCACAATTGAGGAAAATATACTTTATTAACCGAATTCCGTCAATTGATTCAATGGCTCAAATATCACGGCTCAAGGAATTAGAATATGTTGGGTTATGGACACAACCAGAGGTCAGTGAAGAGTCAATCATTGAAATTATCGAAAACTGCCCAATTCTTCGAGAAATGAATTTGTTTCAAATGAATGGAATAACTTCTTCATCAATCAAAGCTATGATAGAAAAGGCTGAAACTGATTATCGCATTCCTTTCAAATAAGGTTTAAGTGAAACAACAAAAACAATTGTCGAAGAATTGAATGAATTTATTCCTAAAAATCTTTTTATAGTTTATGAGGATTTTTATAGATTATGAGGATTCAAGTATTCATAAGACTCTGAAAAAATAAATAAGTTTTTAAAAATTCTGTGAAAATTAATTATTAAATCAAATCTAATCTCAAATATTAATTAAAACTATTATTATTTTTAACTAACAATTGATTCGCGAACAGAAAAATATAATTCAAATAACAAGAAAATTCAATTTTCAGATCAG
>JAQIXD010000370.1:0-28693 GCA_034699985.1 Minunthozetes semirufus
CTCTCTCTCTCTCTCTCTCTCTCTCTCTCTCTCTCTCTCCCTCCCTCTCCTGGCATTCGATTATTTTAAATTTCGAGTTTCCTGTTGTTTGTTTGACTAAATTTCCTCGAATACGAGTCTTTAGATCGAAATATATATAATAATAAAAGTATTGGCGCTCTAAATAGGGTAACGGATTGTGAAATTATAAGTCATATAACAAGTTATAACTCAAACACCAGCCAAATATATAAATAAATTTTCATATATTGAATGAAAATAACAAAAAATATTGTAAATAAAAATATATTGAATATAAAGAAAAACTGTTATAACTTATTATATAATCGGCAATAATTTGCACATAAATAGAGGCAAATATTAAAGCCTCAAATATAACGATTTAAATATTGTGTTTGGATATAATGTTTGCACTAATTTCTAGCGAAAACCAAACGCATATCAAATACAATGATTTTTTTATTGGAAGAATATATTGAATATATTTTGCATTTGTTTGTTAGTTATATTGCTTTCTCATATATCGAGTCCTCATTTTTAAAGCCATTATATAAACTCATTATATATTTTCCTTCAGATATCAGGAAGAATTGGGAATAAAAAGGTATTAATCAGTTGTCATCTGACACATTGGCTGAAAAAAGTCAGTGAATAACAACAAATATTGAGGTAAACACAGGTAGAAAAGCACTGTTCGGGTGAAATTTAGTGCTCGTATTTTCCTCATCTGGCAATGAATGCAACCATTTATTCAAGAGATTAACTGATTTTTTTTCTACTTCGCAATGAAAAGCATAACACAATTTGAATAGTAGTTCACACCATAAGAGTTAAGGCCTTTTTGAATAAGATTTGACTCAATTATTGAGATTATGATAACGGCTTTAGTTAAAGGTTAGCATCAAATCACGACGAGATTGCAATTAAGTTAATACGTGAACTACACGAAATAGCCCAGTCCTCAATGTGATAGTGCTCTGGCTCTGCACAACCTATTAATCAATGAGACAAATGTCACCCAAATCTTGAAATTTTTTCAAATGAATGCCAAAACTATAATATAATAAACAATAATAAAACAAAAGCAAAACAAAAGCGAAAAATAAAAGTTTTATATAATAGTTATAAACGATTTGTTTTGAAATATAATGCGTTTGAAAACCAAATACAGAGAAATATAATGCGATTCAATGGATTGAAATGCTTTTAATCGATTGTGAATATGAATGCGAATATGATTTTAATAATAATTACCTCTAGTTGTGAATGAGTGGTCCATATCTTGGCTGTGAATCTGTAGAAACTCTTTTATCTAATTGTCTTTTGTATTGTCTTTAACGGACCCGTTGTCTGTAATTATGAATAAATCAAAAGTAGTGTTGATTTTCATGCGATTCAATGCAAATCCGTTACACAAAACCCCAAACGAAATGAATCTGCAATAAAAACGAATCAAAATGAATAAGAATTAAACCATTAAAACAAAAAACTAATATTCAGATAATAGTCGAGTCCTAAGAAGTTTTATTTTTTTGAACAGTCATTGCATTTAAAAGACGTTAAGACTCAGCATTTAATACGAGAAACTATAAAAACTATATAAAACCTGCAATACTTGATCTGCAATTTATATATACGAATATCAAATATATATAAATATATAAGAATGAAATATACACTCAAATAAAATAAATAAATAAGTATTTGCGATCATTATATCGGATATAATGTCTTGAGATATGCGTTCAAGAAGTGGAAGCAATTGTTAGAGAATGGTTAGACTCGATGTTAAACGCTATGACCGAAAGCTATGTACAGAAAATAATCAAACAATTTATGCTTAAAGTAAAGTAAACTCAAATTATTTCAAAGTTATGCTCAAAAGGGAATACTTTTCCTTAAACTAATGCAAATACCCTCATGTTATGCACTTATAGAGAACCACTTCGTCTTAGAGCCTGAATAATGTATATTTGCCATCAATTTTCGAGACAAGAATTTCGAGAAAATAGTTGAGAGAGAGAGAGAGAGAGAGAGAGAGAGAGAGAGAGAGAGAGAGAGAGAGAGAGACCGCTTGAAAGAGAACAGAATAGCAAATTAATTAGGAATGTCCGGATCGTATTATTAGAGATAATATGGTAGTCTTTAGTAAAGAAAGACGGAGTAACCCCTAACGCGTTTCACTGCCGACCTCTCGATAGCCCCGCAGCCAATATGTTTCCAATGAGTGCTCGAAGACAGGCATTGGATATGTAAGCCCTGGGAATCTGAGGTCAAGGACAAGCCCTTTGAGCCAAAAAAAGAGTGAACAAAAAATCTGCTCAAAACGCATAGCAATGACTCCAAAGGCTGTGTTTTAACTACAAAATACAAGTTATGTTATGTTTGGCTATAAATGTAAGACTAACGCAATACTGATGCAAATCATGTGATAATGCACTCCAGACCATACGTTTTTCTGTTTCAAAGGGAAAGGTCTCTCATCTTATCCTATGATTTAATAGAGTTTAACAGAAAAACAAAAATAAATAATAAATAAGAAAATTAAGCAAAAATTTTCTGACTATTTATACACTGATATGAGAGAGACGGGAGAGACTCGAGTAAAGACAGAAATGAGAAATAAAAACCAAATTCACAATAAATATAATAAAAAGATTGCATTTCATTGGTATGTATTGAGCAATGACTGCGAGAAGAGATTTGAAGCCCAGCGACCGGTTCTACCAGAAAACTGTGACTCCGAACCGAAAAAAATGCTTTTCTGCAGAAACTTCTAATTGTAATGCGTTTGGAGAGGAATTCACTAAACGAAGGGCCTGTGACGGCCTTTCATACGTCCTTCGGCTTCCGGATGCAATCCATGCAATCCCTGCTAAATCTAGTCTCCAGAAGAAGCAAAAAAGTCAACACCATTTGAAGAGAGGCATCGCATTTAAGCGGAGCTCAGCCCTAACAGTCCAAACAACACAAACAACTCCTAAAACCACTAAATATTGCACTTAAAGCAAAAAAACCAAATATTAAACGAGAAATAAGAGGAATGGGAGGAATAGGAGGAATAGTTTACTAAAAAACGAGAAGAAAATTATTTTAATAAAATTTCCTCAGAAGATAATACTCTCGAAGAATAAGAAGAAAATATTTAATTAAAAATTCAAATTCAGATTCAAATACAATCCTTACTTATGAGAAGACTTGGATTTCAGAATACATTTAAGATTTTTGTTGTTTATTCTCATATATAAGTAAAACATCTATTCATACGAAATATTATGAAAATCTCTTCTATAAAAAAAAACATTTGATTTTTCTTCTCTTTTCTTCTGAATTAATATTCTCTCCAACAATGAGTTAACGGAAAAAATCTTAAGTGAAATATATTTCAAAGTATTTCAAAGGGAAAGACTCAAAGACTCAAAGACTTAAAGCAATAAAGTGTTTGAACTAAATATCGGGAATTCGCAGCAAATTTTCCTCAAAGACATTGAGGTTTAGCTGAAGTTCTCGCTTCTCATTCTGTGCTCTTTAGTCTGAGTCCATTCAAATCAATGCTAAAACTCTTTTGTTATTAAATAACATAAATCCTGAAACCAAAGCACAGCCTTATTAATGTATAACTTGTTTTCTTAGTATTGTTTTAACAAAATCCGAGAAATTATGCCAAAACTAACAGCAAATACAGACTAAGAAAGAGAAACAACAAAAGAGTTGCAGAAAATAATTAATTTAAGGCACAAAAGGGATGTGCAAAACGAAAATTAAATTAACAAATATTCGTAATTAGAATATTTATTCAATAAAGTTATCAAGAGATCAATGTTTTCCAGTGTTTGCATTTAATGTAAACAATTTTCTTGCTTTTGGTTAAACTTTTTCTTAATATTCAATGGATTGAAGAGAAATATCAGGAGAACTGTCGACTCTATTCATTAGGAACGAGGAAAATACAGAGGAAAATGGCATTTGAAGCCCAGAGTGAAACTGCATTTTATTTCAGTGGTTGTTCAGGGAGTCGGTTCTGGCACTGCATTTACTTGATTACTGTTGGCCACAAAGTTATTGCCATTCAGTCCCTGTTTTAGTCACTTATATAACGTCTGAAATACAAGTTTTTTCTTCTCAAACATTTCACTGGAAATCACAGTTTCGCAGATATTAGACATAAGACCAGAAAAAAAGAGACTAAAAGACTAACAAAATAATTGAACAGTCATTTAAAAGGCAACAGGAGTTCAGCCAAAAATCTTATTCCTATTCAGTAGTCGAGGCAAAAGACTGTGCACTCAGTCTCTCACAAATCAAACGCTTCCTTTTCTTCATCGACACATATCTCAAACGATTGGCTCAAATAACTTAAACCTCACAATCAGAACAACAGGATATATACCGGACACACATTAGAAGAAAAAAAAAATTTGCCCAAAAAAATATTTCAGTGGTTCTGAACATACCTTTAATGAGATCACAATATATTATGCATTTTTCTGCCACACATTTAATACGAAAAATCTATTCAATAGTTATTTTATTCGCTTTATTCGGCCATACATTGGCTTTGATTAATAATTTGAGTGCAAATAACAAAATAAGTTATTATTAATAGATTAGTTTTGAAATATGAAATATCGATTCACTCGTTGGTATGAATAATGGGCTCAATTCAGTGCTCTATTCGGCAAACATTTGATTAAAATTATATTTTTATGATTATATGATAAACATATTGATTGCACACTAAAAGTATGGATCAAATAAACAGTATATGACTAACGAAAAGACACTCTCAAAGACCAAACGTTTCCTATGATTACTGATTAACACATTTGTCTGATATTTAAGTATTTATTTCTAAGGAATTCATTACTTGTTTTTTGTGTTTAACTAAACATTTCAAATGAAACAGACGTCAGAAACATAACTCAATTATTTATTTATTTGTTAATTGGATCTAAAATTTCTAATCAAACGATTAAATAATTGAAAAATTACTCCGAAAAGTCTGTCGGATATACCATTGAAATTGTTTTTAATGAAAAAATCCCATTTGGAGTGTAATTATAAATAAATAATATGTTATGTAATCCGCTATTAATTGCACTAAATATCAGACATTTTATGTCAAATGAAAGATATTTTTCTACTAAAATAGGACTCAATTTCAGTATAATTCAATCAAATTGGATGAAAAGCACTTGAAAAGTATCAAGGGACAAGTATAAAGCTCCAACTGAAATGTCATAACTAATTCATTGCACTTATTCTTGGTATTGAATTTTTTTTCCAAAAACAAGGGCTCAAACTTGAAATCAGATTAATTACGCGAAAGTCTAGTCTTTTGGGGCTTAAAATGCTTTTGAGTTTGAGTTTAGTTTCCATTAAAACTAAAACTAATATTTAATTCATTAGAATCGGAGTTAAGCCGACAGAAGAGAATTAAAGTCAAAGATGCAATTCAAAGACCAAAAATATCTGTAATAAGACTTTAATGGCAAAGTATGTGCACTTTTTTTGGTAGCCGAGCACAACCTGAAGCAGAAATCAATGTCTGTGCAATCAATGAGAATTAGTGCGAATCGTTATATCAATCGCAAGGTTTAATCGATCGGAAAAATCGTTGCACTAATTGTTTGACTAAAAATAATAACCAAAACATAAGACAATCGACAGTAAAGACAGTAAAAGCAAACCTGAATTAAGTTTACTTTTTTTAGGCTAACAAATAGGCTATTGTTTTATACTCTGAGTGAAACTAATAGTGAAATTACTTTTGATAGGCTTTCCTAATCACTATTAAGCGGACACTATTCCTGAGCTAAATATAATAGACATTGACATTAGTGGCAGACATTTAAAAGACATTTAAAAGTTTAGTCTAAAAACTTTTGTTTAGTTTTACAAAAGTGTTGTAAAAATCTATTACACAATGAATTGAAATTAAATTATGTTTAATGACTCACTTGTATGGAGTGTTTGTATCACTTGTTGCACAATATCTGTACAGACAAACAGTTTTTAGACTTCACTGGATTCAATTGAATTCACTTTTTATTCGCAGTTTTGTCTTCGACTTCAATGTCTTTGAATGTCTTAATAATAACAAATAATAACAGTAATAACAATGTCTTCAGCGATGAGAGACACGACTTTCAATAATATATAAAACAATGAAAACAAAGAAATTATAATTAAATTGTGATAAATGTGTGTATAATAAGTGTTTATTATATCATCTCTTAATTAAAGTGATTGTCGTCTCATTAAAAGTAAACATTTTACGTGAGGACACACATAAAGAGCACAACAGATATACAGCAAAAAGAGTACTTGAAAATAGTTGAGGACTCACTGATTGTCCGAATCATATGACATCAAAACTTATTAATGCATTCAATAAATCCATTCAATGATTGCGTTAAACGAATGCAAAAAAACAAAACCAAAATCCAAGAAATTATTATTATTTATCAGTAAATGTATTATTCACTGTTAGCTGAGAGGAACAGTGAGGAGTAGTGAGAGGAGTGCTATCAGTGCTGTGCTAATAGTGAGGCCGAGAATTACATGAATTTTTTCTCTCTCTCACTCTGTGTTCAAAAGCAGTGCCCATACAAAACATATCCGGTTGGAGAAGAGCGATGAGATCACTCAATGCATAGCACAGTAACAGTAGTTAAGCTCAGAGGGCCTGTGCCTCACCGCCGAACGCCAGTGCTTAGACTCGTCCAGTTGCCAGAGCCAATAGGGCCGGCCCTCCAATAAAGATGGATGTGATTCGCATTCAATCGCATTCTCTCCTCTCTATTCCAGTTTTGTTGCAAACATTAAACGCAATTAAGCATAAGATCTGATGGCAATGGTCTACAGGAAAAGTTGTCGTTCCTATCAATGCCAAACAATTCATGCATTTCTTATCAGTGTGTCTATGGCTGTGTCTATGGCAGCGCCAGCTCCTAAGCCCGGCCTTCTTTTCAAACGATTTTCCATCTCATAGACCGAATTCAATGTGAGTTCTGATCCCTGAGATGTGAGACCTGTCTTTTGGCCGACAACTTGTTTTTCCAGGTAATCCAATGCATACCTGTGCGCCCAACTCATTGTGCATTTTGTGGAATGCAATACAATAATGATTGTATGGCAACTGTCAGGTGTATGCGTTTCTATGAGTTGTTCCCCGCTTTTAAAAGCCTGCAAAAAGGCTGTACTGTCGGACAGAAAACTTTTTCTCTACCCATTCCTACAGAGCAAGTGTTTAGCCGTTTCTCTCATCAGTGGATAGCCTCCAACCAAAAATCAGTTTCAAATTCTCAAACATTCAATTCATTGGAGATTTCATTTGCAATTTGATTATAATCTTCGGGTTATAAACACCAGAACCTCAAACATTCTTATCGTCCCTCAAAACTATTTGATGGGAGAGAGAGAGAGAGAGAGAGAGAGAGAGAGAGAGAGAGAGAGAGAGAGATCAACCCTTTTTGAGCTCATTTTTGTGCTTAATATTCAATTAAAATATTTTCCTTTAGTTTAATACAAAGTAATAGTTATGTAATCAAGAGATGAATCGATTAGAAGTCTTATCGGAAAACTAAATATTATATAAGATTTTCCTCAAAACACTATTAACTCAGTTTTATCGAAACATTTCGTTAAATATTTAATAAATCATTAGAGAAGAGTTGCGTTCAGAAGGAATAACAAATAGATTTCTTTGTGAATAGATTTGAATTTTATTATTTGTTTTCATCGGAATTAACCCAAATGTTAGTCGAAATCAAATCAATTAAACATAACTTTCGGATTGAATTCATTGGAATTCATTAATTGAGTGAATGTTTTGCAAGAAGTCTATCAAACGTATGAATAATTAATACTTTAATTAAAGGCTTAAATATATAATAATTACTGTCTTTTAATACAATTCTGTTTGAAATACATAATAAAAATATGACTCTATTCGTGAGTTTTTGTCAATAATTTAATTACAAATAATAATACAATTTGTGGTTCAATAGAACAGAGGGTTATGTAAACCAAATGGTAGTAAAAGTTAAGCAAAAAGACTAAAAAATAGGGAAAAAATTATTGCAAACGAAAAACGACTCAAAAGTATTGGGAAAAACTCAAAACAAGTGATAAATGAAATGAATTTCAATTTTATAAATCATTTTATAAATCACTCGCTTTTAGAGGACTTTAGAGGACTTAAAGTCGAGTTTAATTCGATGTCAATTCAAAACTGAGTCTCATTTCGATCAATCATTTGCCTGAAAGACAACTATTAATAGTATTAATACTCTATAATCGCTTCAGTCGTCCCATTCGTCTCCAGAACTACCAGAGCCGGAGTCGTCATTGCCGTCACTCTCGTCGTCTGTCCTATTGATAGCTCTGGACCTCTCCTGCATTGCTCTCATGAGAGCTCCCTTTAAGCCTAAGTTTTCGTCATTATTTTTCACCGGTTTTAGTGGTCTGTCCTCTACTTTCTTGAGACCCACTCCTTGTCTTATTTGATTCATTAATGCATTTCTGGGGTCATCGCCCGAAGTATTACTCTTATTAGACTCAGAGTCCGGCTCCACATGTCTTAATTGACCCCCTTTTCTGATGGCATCCATTAGTTCTGATCGAGTGTCTGTCACAACCGGCAGACTGGGTCCTGACGGCATTGGAGGTGGCGGTGGCGCCGAAGATGGCAACGGAGGCGGTGGGGGCCCTCCCATTGGTGGCGGGGGAGGAGGTGGTGGCGGAGGCGCATTGCTTGGCATAGATGGTGGTGGAGGCGGTGGTGGTGCCGGAGGTGCTCCACTTGGAACTGGAGGTGCGAATGGTTTATGTGGTGAATGACGACTCGGAGGTGGCGGCGGATGATGTGTAGGCATTGATGTGTGAATAGGTTTCTGCGGCGGTAAAGACGTGTTTGGAGGGGCTGCAGGTGTCGGTGGGGGCGGACGCTTGACCTCCTGAAGAGCTGCCTGAATACCGCCGTGTTTTTCAATGAAGTCATATATGAAATGACGGGTTTCCTTGTCTTCGAGCTGTTCCTGTGAAATACCCGCCTCTTCGAAGAACTGCATAAGGTTTGGGTCGACATTCTCTAAGTCGAAGCCTGTGTTGGGATTCCAACCGATGTGTTGGATGTGCTGGAAGTTAGAGGGGGCGCCGATGTCTTCTTTGGTCAGTTTTGGCTTTCCTTTAGTTTTCTTTCCTTTCTTGGGATGGCTTTGCAGTGATTGCAAAGACTGTGACTGTGACCTATTGGCCGTTAGGGCCGGCACTGAAGAGCAACAGACAGGACAGACAAACATTAGATTTTTCATAACAAAGCTTTCCATTCATTTTGCAAAACAAAAGAACTGTTTTTTTCTGAACTAATTATTTGAGTAAACAATCAGTGAATGAATGAATGAATGAATGAATTACCCGAAACACTGACTCCTGCGTGTGTCGGCTGAGGGATCTGCTGCTGTTGCTGTTGGTGTCGCTTCTCTATTGTGACAAAAAGATTAACGAAAAATAATTAAAAACTTCTTCGACTTAAAACCAGTATTTAGTTTCACAACTCGAGCGTTGAAACTAAGACATCATCACTAAGTATTGTAATCAGAGGGGAAAGCCTTCGCTAAGACTCACTCATTGCTTAATCTAAATACTAATCGAATCGCTTGAAGTATGCAATCATTTAAATAACAGACCATTTGTCTCATCATTTATTCAAAATCCACAAACTATTCTACAAAATATTCAAATAAATGGTACTTAACATCAATTTTTAGTTGCAATCAGTTCTCAACAAAAATAACTTCTAATAAATCAAACAAATTATCGAAAGATTCGAATCAATTGATAAATCTATTGAGTTATATATCAGATCCGAGTCTAATGAGACCATAAATTTGAATGTCATTCCCTTTTTTCTGTAGTCAGTGGTTAACGAACTCTAATTTTATTTCAAATTCAATTTGTTTTTCTCGATTATTAACATATAATCTGTTCCAAGCATTCAAAGCCAGCATTTAAGGAAAGGGCTATAGGAAAGGCTATTGGAAGGCCTCAATCGGAATGTAATAATGGTTTTCCAAATACTAGTTTAGGGAAAGAATTTTCTTCTTTCCGTTTATTAAATTCAAAGACAAATAAGATTTGGTTTTATCTATAAAAACAAAATATGATTGCAATCGATAGCCGTTTGCGATACCAGACCTATGATTAACGCCGAGAAAAAGGGGACAAAAAGCTAATGAAATCAAATGATAATAATTCCTCGAAAAGAGGTTTCGACTCAAGAACTTGACTCACATTTCGCTTTAACGAGAAGTTTAGCCTAATTTTCACTTAAGAAGAGATCTCTACAAATATTTTCATTAACTACTGAAGTGAACGCACAGCCTATCGAAACAAAAACCTATTTCGAGAGTTTTCAAAATCAATCGACTGTTAACTCGAAGAATAAAAAATAAGACATTCATTAGAGATAATGATTGGACTGAGAAATGGGGAATTCATTATCAAGTTCTCGACGTTCAGACAAATTATGGGAACTTTTAATATATTTTTCATTCATTTTATGGAAAAAATCGTTTAATTATTGAGTAATGAATGAAAACTCAATAAAGTGTTGATTAATGAGAGAAATATTAATGCATTTTAGATTAGTTTCAAATCTCTTCGGATCAGATGTAAAGACATGTGTTTTTCAATTGAATACATCTTCCGATGAAATCCAATATCTTTTGGAATTCACTCTAATTTTAAATGAAATTTGAGTTTAAGTGAAGAATATATTTAATAATTGAAACGAATTTATCGAAAAATATATGAAATAAAAGTCGTTTTTAACCAAAAACTAAGAAAAACCAGTATTTTATGGAATAAATCGATAAATAAGTCGTTTTTAGGGAACAAACGATTAAATGTCAAACAAATAGATCAAAATGAAAGGACAGGACACAAACCTTGTCGTTTATGATGTCGTTCCATCAGCTTCTGATTGATAGCAGCTTTGAATACTTCGGCCTCTCTCTCATCGGCGAAGTTAAGGCCTGCCATACAGTCCTAAAGACATAATTATCGGTTAAAACCATTGAATAACTCAGAGATAAGATAATGTCATTACATGAGCCTCGAAAGTGTGGAAATAAGGGCGCGGACTCTTGTATTCAAAGGTGTTATACAATTCCTGTTCCCAAACCAATTGTCGCCTCTGGAAGAATGGATGACAACAAACAATAAAATCAGAATAAGGTCTCAATAAATAAGTCAAAAGTCCTTTAAAGGGATATTTGATTCAATAAAACCAAATAAATGACAAAAAAAGACCAAAAATTACAGTAAATAACAGTTTTTGGTCAAAATTGGGATCAAATTAATTAATAATTACATCGAAATCGTAGACTCGTATAAAATAAGACCGTTTGGGGTTGTCTTTGACAAAACAGACGACTCCTGTGCACCTCATGTGCCATTTCGAGTGGTGGGGCGGCTCTGATAGCAACAACTGTACCACTGATGTCGATAATGTCTGCGGAAATCAGATAAACAGATCAGTAATTAATTTGAAAGATTGGCTTCCAATTAGTGGTAATAAGACGCTGAGGAATGTCTTAATTATCTTCTGGAAGCCACGTCTCACTCACCGAACACTTCTTCCCCAATAGATTGAAGAGAACATCGTTTTCTTCGGGCGAAAGAAGTCTCGAGGATTTGTTCTCATTTAGTTGTCTTCTTATCTGCGGATTTGCCATTTGATCATCACTTTCGACACAAGATTAACAATAAATCCAAAGAAATGGTTATTAAAAATAATTAACAAATGATTTGATTAATAATTAAATAAATAATTAAAAGAAAAACTGAATTAAAAAGTAATCTGTTTTTCAGACATTGATTTTGAGCTCAATTTATGGATAAATGAAAAACAATTTCAGATAAAAAGCACTGAAATCATCGAAAATAATAAGATTTCAATCAAAAGGTATTTAATCTAAAAAATTATATCAAAAGATTAATTAAATAAAAGGTAATAAAGTGTTTGTTTTTTAACTAATCCAGGAATAAATGTCATGTGTTTTGTTGACGATTGCATTGGTATTCGTCAACAAAAATGAGTAATGCTTTCAATACAGACATCTATTGGACGCCAATCGCAGCGTTTGTCTCAAGAATTTTGATTCAAAGCTTCAATTCTTTGCTTTTGATTCTCTCTTTCTATGGATTCTTTAGACATTAGGTCTTATGAGTGACAAACCCATAGATTATTATTAGAAAAGTGTATACAAAGAGTATTTTTGGAGCCTTTTCTTTCCAATATTTCTCTGAATCTAAAGAATTGCACCATTTTTTTGACATCTATTGAAAGAATAACCCATTTCTTGGAAATCTTTTCTTAAAGCAATTCAAATAAATAATGGGTTTAAAAATAGTTGCTTTTAAAAGAGGCAGCCTTTTTGCTTGGTGTTAAATAATGGAGATTGTCAAATTTTATTAGTTTGGCATTGGTTCTTGGCATTACCTAATCCTTGTTCAGCCATAAATTAATATTAGAGTCAATTGTGATGTTATTTAACAGAATATTCTGTCGTTTTTTCCAATTTTCTCGAATTTATGTGAGAATTATAGTAATCAAGTAAAGTCTCATATACAGCCTATTCGTAGTATTTTAATCTTGCAAAACAAATTTCACGAAAAATAATAAGGATAAAAACTAAAAGAATGTGCTATTGATTTGAACAGGTATTGACTGGTATTTCCTAATTTAGAAGTTGAATACTTTTTATGAATTCCTTCACAAAGGAGTGAAAAATTTGTTTTTGATAACTTACCAAACATTGCATATGATTCTTGTGTGGGAATAGTTGTCGTTTTTGGTAAACAAAAAGCCAAACGACTCAACATTTTTATCGCTCGGAATAACAATATTGGATATACCTGAAGGCGTCCCAATTGTGAAGTTCTGGTAATTCATAATTTTATTATTTACTCAAAACGGTATCCAAAAAATTGTATCAAATTGTTTGAGAACTGACTTATATTTTAAGTCAAAATATAAACACGATTTTCGTCTATAAATTACTATATGATTGACATCTGATTCCTATTCTGAGCCCAAATGTAAAGAATATTAAGTTTTCAATAGTTTATCGATTTTTATATAAAAATGCAATTATTTTGTTGTGAAACTCGAAGATAAATATTTGAGTTCTTGAGCTCTAATGAACATAAACTTTCTCAGTTTAATTCAGAAATTATTCGGTTGCTATAGAGATCTCAATAGACTTCTAACAAATTATTAATTATAATCTTTGAAAAAGCATTAAAACAAATCTCTTTTTCTTTTTTCTGAATATAATCGGAATCATTTTGAAGACAAAAATTTAGGATAAAATATTTCATTGAATAATTTAGACAAAATTTTATATGTGAACAGAATAGAGGACAGGAATAAAGTGCTTCTCAGTCATTGAATAATAGATTGAATTAAGTTATTAAAGATAAACAGTATTTAGTAATTCTTTACATAAAAAGGATTTAAAACAAAAACAAAATACTTAAAAGAGATTATTCAATGAATTTTAATTTATTTTAAGGATTTTATTTCTGTAGGAAATGTTTCAAAATTATAGGACAGTTGTGTTTATTCTGGGCCCAATTCTTGTATCTCTTTGTCTGTTGAAACTGAAGTATCTTTCAAATTGAATATTTGTTTGGCAAACACTTTGAATAAGATTATGATTGTCGTCGATATGATTAGGATTGCGATTCCGGCCACTAGTGTTAGCCACTGTTGGGAAGGGCTGGGACTCAAGAATATCCTAACAAATGTCTTTTTTGACACACTTTGAGTCCACGTTGAGTATAGACTGGAGTTAGTGATGCCTTCACTCTTGTAATTGATAAATGCCGGCGAAACTCTTAGTTGGAGCACAGAATGAGATCTAATACATATTCCCTGAAAGTTTGGTCCCGGAATCCATGTGTAGTCATATCTCTATTTTGGGGTAAAAATAGAATAAAATGTAATTAATTTTGTTATTAAAGAGTTGTTATCAGACCTTATCTTGACTTTTGTCGTCATAACATTCCTTTTTTGTCTTAACGAGAACTTCCTCTCCATTGAAATACGAGAGTAACATAAATGTGTATCGACTGAGCACTGAATGATATATCGATCCGACGTAAGTCTCAAAAGTGATGTTCGGGTTATCTATGAAATCAAATATATTTTTTATGAAACATGATTTCAGTGGAAAGGGTTTACTCTTGGCTTCGAAGACAGTATTAAAGAGAGAACAGTTTGTATTAATGAGATAACACTTTAACAACTCTTTCATTAGCTCTTCATCTGCTGTGATGTTGGGGCGATCCGTACCATTAATTTCTGTCTGATTTGAAGATGTGGTCAATAAATCAAAGATAGATTTGGAAATAACTGTCGCTATATTTGTGAGACTTTTTGCAAGTATCGACTCATTTATATCAAGTTTATCAAAGTTGTCGTAAAGACTGTTATAGAATAGATTCTCATATTCTTTGCGATGGTTTGCGATAACGATACCAATCAGTGAATTATCTTCTTTGAGAAATGTTTGCAGTGATGAGGGAGGAAGTGGTGCGCCATCACTGCTACTCTCAAAATCTAAATTCTGTACTTCTTTGGCATTATTTCTGATAATTTGTTCTAATTCTTGGATTCCAGTGTTTGAGCGAAGATTCTTATGTATATAAAGTGTCTGTTTATGGCTGTCCTTTCCTTTGAATGCCAACTGATTTAATTCTATGAAATGGGAAAAGTGTTTGGTTCTGATCTGTGACACATTCAGACTACTCTTTCCCGGAAATTCCCCGGAATTCATGTCAAAGACAGCACGACTCGAACCAATATAATCAAAAGCCTCGCCATCGAACAGAATAAACAAAACATTCTTATCCTTCGCTTTCTTTCTAATTAGTTCTTTGATATTATTCTGACTTAAAGTATGAACCACTGATAGAAAGGTCACTAAAGATGTTATGACAGAGTCAGCCCCGGGAGATATATCAGAGAACATTGAGAATGAGTCCAGTCTTGTGGTCAGTACTATAATTGACTTTTCATTGAGAGTTATGTTTGCGTTTGTCGTCAATAAAAAGCTAAACATATTGTGTGCGCCAAAGGGTTTGCAAAAATCCACTTTTATTTGACAAAAGTTAAGATCATTTTAAGACATTTCTCTAAAATTCAAGATATAATTACTTCTTTGAATGAAAGTCATCGGATTATTCTTCAAAAAGGATCGTCTCATACAAGTCTTGGCATCTTTTGCTGCATAAGAAGAGGCAGTCAATTGGACAGCACAAAGTGGCCAATCCTTACTGAATCGTTGGAAGCACTGAATAAAATATCATTTAATAATAGACATGAAATGTCACACAAATTGTTTACATTCTGTATTTGTGTGACATTTGTCTGATCCCTAATTAAAAATATAGGAAACGGCCAGTCATTGAACATTAGGTTCTCATTAATTCTGTCATTATTTCTATTGTCGACTAAATTCCACTTTTGTTTCCCACAATGACTATAACTCCCATTATTGGCGTATAAATCGAAATAATCGTTTGGACAGGACTTGTCCGGTGAATACGACTTCAGTTGAGACACTTCTTTGTTGAGTAATAAGACACCACTTATTCTCTCGGATTTCGCTTTCATCTGATTCAGAGTTTCACTCAATTGACAAATGAATAAAGAATTCAATTAATGTTTTCATAGATTTGGACTATTTTTAGTCTTGTCTTACAAATTGAAATATTTCTCTGTAATTACGGGAACGTATGGATAATGTTTTCCGATATTAAGAACATAATCTAGGTCTTCATCGATATTAACCAAATATATAATGCCCACACTTCCACTTTCTTTAGCTATTGGAAGGAAAGCAGAAAAAAATGAAAAATTATTGATTTTTCTTCAAAATCTTCTTATAATCAAATAATCAGTAAATAATTGAATAAATTGTTTTGTTTTCTATTTCTTTAAAAAAGCAAAAAATAAACATTTTGTTGGCAATGGTTTAGGAAAATCAATATTTGAGAGCTAATTGTCCTACTATTGCATCCGATCTGATCCGTGTCATTAAGTCTTCTAAAACATTTGTGTTTGTTTTCCAGACTTTTGTAGATTTTAGTCTTAATTCTGTCCGAATTCGCTGTAAAATCAATTGAATGTAAAACTAATTAAATTAAAGTTCAGCAAAATTGTTGAACAAAGACTTACATCGTTTAAATACCAATAAAATGAGGACAACCAAGAGTAAAGATTTGGGAATAAAAGCAATCATTTTTCAAATTGTGTTAAAACTTTCAAATGAAGTCTTCATTGAGTTTATAACAAACGCTTCAAAAGTAATTTAATGGAAAATATATGTTAAGCGCGAGAAACCAATTAATAGACTATTTTCCGGTTCAATTTGCTTTACAATTGGGTAAACAAATTGATGTTTTATTTTTGGATCAATTTTTCATTTATTTCATTAATCTTGGTGTAGATCCCAGTCCTGTCACAGGACTCCTATGAATTGAGCCTTTTTCTAATCAGATTCTATTGAAAAGATAACTAAATATCAAATTCTTGATTAAAATTGTAATTCAATAGACTTTAATAAAGGTTTCACCATTTATATGGAAATTTTTCATCTTTGTCATCATTTTTCATATCATAAGGTTAGTAATCTTGTTTTATTTGAAATGTTCAATGGATGTATTTCATAAAAAGGATTAATTGAAATTTGAGCTTGCTTATATTTTTCTGAATGAAGATTTATTTTAAAATTATTGATTGAAATCTAAAACCTTTGTCAAAATTCTATCAAACAAAAATTGATTCACTATAATTATTTGCATCTTGCTCATTAATTAACGAAAGGATTAATTTCAGAATAATTAACTCAAAGAATATGTCTCTTATTTTTACTCTAATTATAGTAATTGAAAAAATCGCAATATTTTTGTCAAAAATTCTCTTTAATTAATAACCCGAAGCATAAACTTGGATAATTAGTAGTAAAACATTGAATAAAAGGACATTTATCCGCTTCATTTTTATTAATTAAGCATTTCAAAGCTGTTGAAATGTCATTTCTAGCTTCTTGATTAACAAGCTTTCAAAGCTCCAGTAATTCTTTGTTTTTCTTACACAAAGAGCGCCTACATCTTTTACAATTAATTAAAACTCCAAGCTAAAATGTACTAGGGAATTAGAATATAGTAAAAAATTCCTCATTAATTCATCTTTTTGGAAGATAACAAGAATATCTTGAAATTCAATTCATATTCAATTCAATTGAACGTAACGTTGTTTATGTGTAGCTCTGATTGACGTCAGGTTTAGTTGTGTTTTGTATTTATTTTATACAAAAATATAAACAAAATTTGATTTAATTTTAGTTTTGATTAAATATTTCGTTATTTATTCGTTTCAAACAATTCTAAGACATTACCAAAGAAGACATGGATTCATACCACGCAATGATCAACGAAAGGAAGCGCATGGAAATGGAGGCAGAGATGAATCGGTTCGTTATTTTGATGATTATCTCAAGATTCCGACGATTTCTTCCCTTTTTTATTGTCTTTGATCTCAAATAACGCGTTTTCTTGCTTTAGGTTTGAACAAGAGATAAGTTCGCGACCAGTTTTCGACCAATTTGGTCGTCCAATGGGTCCACCGGGAGGGCCGCCAACTAATGTACACTTCATTCCTCACGCCATCCAAAGACAATTACCTCGAACTCAAACAGCGCCACAACAAATACAGACACCAATAGATTCGCAACAAAATTGTAAACAAAGACTTATTTTATTTTCATTTAACAATAAATTGATTTCTTTTTGTCAGTGAATCCAACAAACGCTTCAAACACTTCCCAAATGACCGCTCAAACGCCTGCCAGCAGTACTTCGGGCACAACCTCTAAGAAGAGTAAATCCAATTCCGATAAGAATAAAAAGCCGAAGAAAATGCTTCGGATGGCGGGCGGAACGGTATGGGAGGACAACACACTGATGGAGTGGGATCCGGACGACTTCAGGATCTTCTGCGGCGATTTGGGTAACGACGTGACCGACGATGTGCTTCAACGAGCCTTCAATCGGTTCCCATCTTTTGTTAAGGCAAAAGTCATAAGAGATAAAAGAAGTAATAAGAGTCGGGGCTATGGTTTCGTCAGTTTTAAAGACCCGCTCGACTTCACCCGCGCTATCAAAGAAATGAACGGTTAGTGCAAACAGTTATTCTTCTTTTGCGCCATTATTTGTCAAAGAATTAGATCCGAAATCATTTATTATTGAAATTATGGAAATCATACACAACATTGAGATCTGATAAATAGGTTAACAATAATTCAGTAATAATTAGAGACAATAATCAAAGCTATGGTTAACTCCTCTTTTGACTCAATTGACTCACAATTCATATAAATATTGACTTTTTTTACAAATTGTTTAAAACCAATGAAAAGATGTTTTCTATTAATTGTTCTAAAAGTTGACTAAAATTATCTGATTTTTGGCAAAAACTTCAACAAAACCGTACTTTTAATCGAAAAAATGTGTGATTGAGTGGATGTGCGGCTCAGCATTCAATACGAGCCAAATAGATGAGGTACTGACCACCGATGAGAATTGGTTTTATGGCTTTTGACCAGTTTTTGTCTCATCCCTTGGCTTTGGTTCAGAATATTTGAATCAATTTTAGCGAAATTCAATAATTTCCTCAAATTATTGTCTTTCGTTGCCTTTGACTCAAACTTCGAGGGAATGTTCAGATATGAACCGCTGGGACCCCAACCCTTAGATAAAAACATATCCCGTTTGGAAATGCTGTTCCCTTTGGGCCAACCTATCGGCTGATTAATTAAATTCATAAATTGCTCGCAAGTAATGCCATAATCTTCAGGCAGTCTATAGGGACAGGGATGAGATATTGGCACCGCTTCCGGGAATATAGGAATGTTGTTGTCTATCCAATCGCTGTCATCGATATCTCGTTTACCGTTGGAAAGGAGTCGACTTGTTTTGTACTCGTCGTGTAGGAAATCCGTGAGAGCGTCATAACCTGGCGTTTCGGGTGACCATACGTTGAAGTAAAGGGTGTGCGGTATTATTTTTAGCGGCTGATAGTAATCATATTCTTCGAAGTCGTCGCCCACTCTGTTGGGGTCGAACTCGTTAATGTCGTCCCAAATATGGTAATTCTCTTTGGCTGAAGTGTAAGCCTTTGGTTTTGGTGTTGAGGCGATTGTTTGCTGATTTGGTTGCGTTGGTCTGAGCGCTGATAAGTCAATATTGATTGACTTCGGCACCGAATTACTGATTTTATTCCGATCCGAATCAGTTTGTGGTCTGTAGTATTGGTCAGCTGTCACTGTCTTGTAGTTATTGTTAGACAGTTTTGACAAATCTATTGACATAAGTCTCTTAAGCCGAGCGCTGGTATCTACCGAAGCACTCGAACACCAATTAACAGATATTATAAAAACGAATATAAATTTAGTCTTCATTTCATTGAAATTAAAACTAATATAACTTATAATGAAAATTGAGTTTTCATTAAACAAAGTATTTGTTAATATTATTTACAAATTTCTATATCACTGGTCATAACCGATGGCTTAAGTGAGTCTTTTTTTGCTACCTTTCCCTCTGATTCTTGTGTATTATCTGATCGGATGTGTGAGCGAAAGCTCTGAATTTATATATGCGAACAGTTCGCTGTCTTTAGCCAATCAACGGCTTCTTCTTTTGATAAGCGAATGAAGTAGGAGTTCACTCAATGCAAACCATTCTTTGCGAGATATAGCTCTGAAACACTAAAACTGATCTTTTGTTTCGGTATATAATATTATTTTCACTTTTCTCTGACTATTATTCACTTTTTTAGTGCATTTTGTTCGACACTAATGCTGTTAATGCCATCAAATGTGTTATAAACTATAATTAGTTGTTTGTTATATACTTATTGTTATTACTTATCAATATTATTGTCTATTGAATCCGATTTTTAAAGCTTTTTGTCTATCGGGTGCCTGTATTTGAGCCCTACTCCCACGCAATGCTCAGACCTGAAGAGTAATTACTTTTTTTAGTTAACTCAATATCCGATCGAAACCATTGACTTCTTCAATACATTAACAGATAATTAGTTTGCAGTCATTAACTCTTTCCCCCGTTTTAGGTATTGTTTCGATAGTGTGCTCCTCTGAACAGTCATCAGTCAGTTCCCTAATATCTTAAGATTTATTATACGATTAATTAAATTAATCAAAGATTAAGCGCTTCTGTTGTCAAACATTTTTCTATTAATACTCGACTCAAGTATCTGTTCTTCACTTCTAATGAAAGTCTAATTGAATCACAATTTTAGTGAAAATTATATGAATTTCAATAAAAAGTCTTTTTATTTAATTATCATTTGTATGTCAAACGACTTCAGAGCAATGGATGAGCGCTTCCACACATAAAATTAGCCCAAATTTAGTTGTCTTTTGTCACAAAAGTCCAGTTATTTATACTTCAGTTCGTCTTCAGAAACAAATCTAATAATCAGTTTTCACGAAACCTAAAAGTTTGTAATTAGGGATACATTCTGTGCTACTATTGAACTCAGAATAACATTTATTTGGATTCAATTTTGTATACAATAGCTGTCCATTAAATCACTGTTTGAAGTCAATGGAGAAAAATATCTGAATTTATATCAGTTTCAGTGATGTTCAACACATTCGCCAATTGTGGGTCAATTTGAGGAATCCGTTTGAATCCAGTGAACAAACCATTGATTTCATTGTAATATCAAGAATTCTGAGCAATTTTCCACTATATTTATCTTGATTTTTGATAATATGATACTTTAACCTATTCACCATTCAGCCCACCCCTACATATCCCTGTAATTCAATTGTCTTTGCATTCAATTATGATTTATTCGTTGGAATACTCTGTTGTTTGCAAACATTTTCTTCTTCTTGTGACTGACTTTTCTATAGTAACCCGAGTTTATCGCCATTTAATTGGACGCAATAATTGCTCTCAATTCTCAAGAGTCATCTGATTTTGATCTAATCTCGCAAATTAATATTCAATTATTATTTATTGTCTTCGATTCAATTTATAGCCATTAAGAACGTAAAAGAGCTTAAATTCAAAGAATTGTTATTCATATGAATTGTTGATTCTTGGATACAACTCTTGATTTAGTTCTACATTTTTACGATAAAAAGTTTCAGTTTATATAATCCCCTCTTTGCTGATACCCTCCCCTTTCACCCACCCCTCACTTGAAAGGCTGGAAGACAATAGACTATAGTTTATTCACATTTGAAATGAAAAGAATAGAAATAAACAGAACTTATTTATGATTAAACCTTCTGGTCATTACATCCAGAGGACTGCAGTCGTTTTATAGCTTCCTTTGAATACTTGTTTATCGAAATTTATATATTAATGAACTTTTATTGTCTTAATATTAATTAAAAACATTTTCCACACAAGGATTGTCTCGCATTTACTCCTTCTATGAATTTTGTCTAAAACATTAAGTCAATCGAAAAGTATTAACAGATTTTAAGTTGACTTTAATTATGAGATTAAATGAGTTTTCACTGAATTTTGTTAATTAAAAGTGTTTTTCATTACAATTAATAAACGGTTTTATTGAATGAAAACCATTTAGTGAATCACTTGAGACTAATTTGAGTCTAATATTCAATGTTTTGTTTTATAGGCAAATACGTCGGCAGTCGACCCATCAAACTGAGGAAATCCCAGTGGAAAGAACGCAACTTTGAAATCGTTAAGAAGAAGATGAAGACTAAGATGAAAATGGGTTTTATTTAATGAGATTTTAAAATAAAAACTAAATATCTATTCATTTGATGACTACTTTGATGACTAGTTATTCATAATAAATATCATTATTTACATTCATTCACATAATTTTCGCCTAAAAATGTGCTTTATTTTTGAATTATCGCTTTTTTGGCAGATATTTGAGACCAAGAGTTTTCTCTGAATATTCTTTGAGTAGGAATAAGGGGACAGTTGTTTGTGACTGTTGTTTATGAGCGTCTCTTCCCTTAAGATGATGTCATTGTTTTGATTGTGAAAACACTTCAAAAGTTGAGTTAATTTTGTTTATATTTTTGTAATTAATTTAATTGTAATCAAATATTTGACAATAAGAGTGATATTATGACTAAATCATGAAAAATTGAGTTCACTTACAATTAGTTGACATAAACTCAAAGACATTAAATAATTTGTCGGAAAAAATGTTCAAAACTTAAGAAATCTCTGAAAAACTCAAAATAATTTGAATTTTTGTTATCATTTGTTTTGATTAATATTTGACTCAATTATCTGAAAATCTCCTAATTTTTTGGCCAAAAGAGTACCGAAGAGATGGATATACTGTTCGACACTTTAATTATATTCATAACTCAGGTCTGAATGTCTAAAATCAGATTAAATTTTGTCTATTCATCAAAAAAAGACTAATTTTTGTCATCATTTGATGTCTTGTAAAACAGGTGTTATTCTTCTGCATCGGTTGGCTCTTCTTCGTTAAACAGTTGTTCCGAGATTATGAGGTAAATATCCTTCATATAAGTGAAGTGACTCATTGTCTTCACCGGTCTCTCCAACAGATCCATCATTTATTTGTTCAGATCTTATTTTGTGCCACATTTTCGCTCTCGTGTTCAATGTTTGAGTTAATTATCTTCGAAATCGTCGGTATTTTGGACACGAGTTCCCGATTTCTTCACTGGAAGATTGGGATCTATGCGATGCTCTTTATGTTAATAATAGTCCTTCCCTTTAATATCGGGTATTTCCTCATCAGTAACATCCGTTTCATTAAACAACATCTGATAAAACCGTTTTCTGTCGTCGTTTGGCTCATATTTATGTATCTCTTCTGGAAAATCGGTGATCCCTTCCCTATCCTGAGCCCAAAACACGGGATACTATCCATAGAGCAGGGAATCAGTCGCGTCGGTGTCATTGGCGTCACAATTATGGCGCTTTTGTCTGGTTTCGGTGCCGTCCAATACCCGTACACATCAATGGCCTGTTTTATGAGAGTCGTCTCCCAATCAGACGTCACTTCTTTGGAGCGAAAACTTCTTCAGACTTTAGACATAATTGCGATGAAAAAGAAGAGAATAGTTATGATTGAAAAGGAAAACCAGAAGAAAGCCGTGTCTTCGCCCTCCTCTACAATTTGGTCTCTACTGAAGAGCGTTTCAATGCAGGGACACGACGTCTCACAACTGGTACAGGAGTGCAGAACACTTGAAGAGCTTTCACGACAATTGTTCATCGAATTGGTAGAGTTGAAGACAATGGAGGAGCGGATGGTTTGGTCGAAGACACTGAAAGGGAAATACTTTAATTTCATCGGATATTTCTTTTCTATTTACTGTATTTGGAAGATATTTATCGTATGTTTTCATCTATTCTTTGATTGTCTTCTGACTAATCCATTGTCTTATATATAGTGCACCGTTAATATTGTCTTCGATAGAGTCGGAAAAGTAGATCCCGTGACCAGAGGTCTGCAAATTGTAGTCAATTATATGGGACTACCCGTTGACGTGAAGTTCTGGTCACAACACATATCATTCATTTTGGTCGGAATTATTGTCATCACTTCTATCAGAGGTCTTCTCATAACACTCACTAAGGTTTCTATTTTATAGATTTTGTGTCTCTATTATGTCTGTCTTCATATACACCATTCCCTTCATTTTTAAGTCATTTAAATCTAATTTAAATCAATTTTGTGGTCTTTTATCAGTTCTTTTACGCGATCTCATCCTCGAAGTCATCGAATATAATAGTCTTAGCGTTGGCTCAGATAATGGGAATGTATTTCGTGTCTTCTGTTGTGCTCATCCGTATGAATATGCCGTTAGAGTACAGGTCTATAGTAACTCAAGTGTTGGGTGACCTGCAGTTCAACTTTTATCACCGATGGTTTGACGTCATATTCTTAGTCAGCGCTCTGTCCTCAATAGGATTCCTATACTTAGCCCGAAAGCAGGTGTCGAACAACCCCTTAGACTATTGAATGAATTCAAATATTTTCTTAAATTAAATCAAATTTTATTTATTTTTAATTTATTGTTAATTAAAACCAATTTTATAATCAAATCCAATAAATATTTTTCCACAAGAAATGAAAGTTTAGTCCAATTTCTAGAGTAATATTAGATAATAAGTGGCCTCACGTGACCGCCCAGTGGTCGTCCACTGATAACCGGATCATTTGAAATAAATTATGAGTCAATTGTTTAAAAGAATTTTTATTTTCTATTGAATTCATTAATCGATTGAATTGTTTATTACTTTTTGGCTCAAAATTGGAGCTATTATTGAATTAAAGCAAAAATGTTGTTCAAAATTAATAGATGGGACGACTATCTGACGTCTCATTCAATTTGCTTTAAAAGAAAGCCTCGTCTACTACCTGTGCATAAACCAGACCTGAGATAAGAATCTGTTGCGAATAACTCAAGAATATCCCAATTTTTATCGAATTCTATGAGAATTTTCTTTTATTCGATATATTCTTGTTATATATGAGACTAAATGCAGACATCAATGAATTTAGGAATCGGTAGACAAACGAATGCGCAAATGATCTCCAATTCTGTTCAGACGGTATGTCGAGTCGAGTCTATTGACCTGAGCTGAGCCGACATCACGTTGGCATCCAATGCCTCGACCTCTTTGGCTGCCAATCGTTTTTTTTCTGAGAACAGAATATGACATTATTTTTATATATAGCTCTCCATAAGCACAGTCAGACCAAACTCACATTAAGGCCGACATAAGAGAATAAGACATAAGACTAAGTGAGCGCACTTCGGAAGGTCTGTGCAGAAGAACACTTGAATTCTGTGGATATTCTCTTATGTTGAGGGCCTGTAGTCCTGCGCCGTTTCGATCGCACTTTCGATTCCAATTCCTCTTCTTTTTGTATGTCTAACGTCTAGACAACAACTGACCGAACTCTTCGATGTCTCAACTCTTGTCAGTGTCGGCGCTCTCTAACAGTCGATAAGTAAATAAACAAAACAAACGGCAAACCATTGCTCTGACTCTGATTTAAATGTATTTTCTATTAATCGAGTGATTCTATGGTTAAATGACCTCTCATTTCAATTAATTAGTCTTTTTTTTTATGATAAACTTTTTCAAAAAGTCTTTTTGTCTCAAATAATATAATGTTTTGAATTCTGATGACAAACCACTGCCACCAGTGTTCTGATTCTGTTGTCGTTGCTATATATGTCTGTCTCGTATATCTCGTCTATTATAGAAACCTTGAATTCCTGAGCTATACATCTATTTTAACAATTGCCTGCTCTTAAAACACATGATTGCAGTCAATATTCAATTGATATCTCCTCAATGAATCATAAATATGTGGCCAAAAGGGGTGAGTAATCAAAGGGTTATTTCAAAACTGATTACTTTTACTGAATTTGTTTGAATTTTGATTTTATCAATAATTTTATGAATTATTATCGCATTAAATCATTTTTGAGTGAATGCCTCTCACTCTATGCCTACAAATCAGGTTTTAAATCATTTTTATGTTTTAGTATTCATTAAATTAAACCCAAAAAGGATGCCATTGTTAATGAATTTTTTTGTGCTATTTGTGGAAGATTATCTTTATATCTATTATATCTGTTATATTTTCAATTTATTTATTCTCGAAAAAGTAATCTCAGTTTAATGGACAAAGTTTTCAATTTTGTAGACATTAATCGCAGATAAATCTTAGATAATAGTAACAACTACCTGTGCTGATAGTCTAGAGCTGTCATTAGAGCAATGATTCTATGTTTTAATACCGATTGTCTATTATTGCGTTTTCAGACACAGAATATTCTGTGTTATTCGGTTCAGACACAGAATTCGGTGCCCTTTTGTAATATTATTATTATTATTATTACAGTCTGTCTGTATTCCTGTCTGAAACTCACATAGTTGTGGAGCATTCGTTCAGTTCAGATCAATTTTTGTGTGTCTGGGCTCTACTTTTATATATGAAGTGCATGTCTAACACTAATGCGACGCTTATGTAATGCAATGTAGAGTTAGACCAGTCGTAGTCGTCTGAGAACTCACTCTTTCGGGAATTAAAAAAATATTCACTTAAGTCCGTCTTTTAAGACCAGACATACACCTGAACTCCTGTTCCCCGACATTCTTGAACACAAAAAACTATTAATTTAGTTATTTATTTGCAAATAATTCTGTTTTCAATCATATATTTTGATTACTTTTTGAGTGTTTTAAATGTTTTGCATTAGATTTGCATCAGTTTTCTAAACATAAATCATCTGTCTATATGTCTATATGACTGTCTGTCTGCTCCTTCATAATCCCTCCCATTTTTGATTAGATCTAAATTATTTATTTGATTCTTAATTAAAGGATTATTTAATTTACACTCAATTATAGTCTGAATAAAACAAAACAAAATAATTTTTTAATTGGATTTAGAGATAAACCAAATGTTAACAGAAGTTCAAAGTTTGCTTAAATTCAAAGAATTTTGATTATCATATCCTCTGAATATTCATATTAAAATTTTACCTCGATTTTGAATTTATCAATAAATTAGCAATTAACTTTTGAATCCAGACTCTAAGCACTAGTGTCTGTCGATTACCTTAATGTGAAATTTCGGTTAAAACTGTTACAGAGATAAAGGATATCGCTTGACCTCAATGTTAAAGAATGTCCTATCCTTGAGACTCAATCAGGCAATAGTTGCGAAAATTTCTTAAATGTTTTGAGGCATTCCCTCTGACCATCACTGGATCGATGTCTCGAATAACAATTCAATTGTTTCTGAATAGTTATACAAAAATATTATCTGAAATTTATGTCTGTTTTTCATCAAATATAAGATCGAAAACCTCTTAAATACCGACAATAAAAATAAAATTTCTGAAAATCAGACAAAAAATTGCAATTAATATAAATATTTGTTATGTATGTGCTCTCTGTGTGTGTTGTGTCTGGTTTTATGAGACAAACATTTTTTAGAGTCACTCATCGATTGTGTTATTGAAACTAACAATGGTTTTGGATGTCATTAACTCGTAGTCTGATCTGAGTCTGAGCTCTAACCAGTTTCTCAGTTACGGATAGAATTAATCAATTTTTATATCGCACTATATATTGGTTTTGAATATCAAGAGTTGAATAAATGTGTTATTCGAGTATTAAAAGTCAAATTCTCAGACAGTTTTTTGTTTGTATTTTGAGACGTTTTCCTATTTATTATCCAATCTATGATTAGTCCGAATAAATACCAGATAATTGTCAGAACATGTGATTTGATAATTAAGAATCAAAATAAATATTAAGTCATTTACAGAGCATTGAGTCTCTAATTATTGGAGTTTATTGGAAATGAGTTTTTTGTTAATTACGAGAGAAGTGACAGACGATAAAGAATTGCATTCAGGGCTCGAGAAGAGGTCATCAATTCATATGAAGTGTTTGTGCAGACACCGACTCATATCACAGGTTTCGTCTGCTATGATTTGATCCTCTCCTCCCTGTCTTGTCCTCTGATAATATATTTGACTTTAATACCAGACTATATGTCGCGCATGACTTCGAATCAGTGGTTAAAAAATTATTTCCATAAAAAAGGGACAGAATATAAATGATTAAACAGAATCTCCTATTATTACACTTATGATAGGAAAGCAATCGTATTGTAATCGTATTGTTATTATTATTATTGTATTTATTATTTGTTTGCAAATTCTTTGAGTAAAACCATCTGAATGGTGTCCTTTCAACGGATGAGAGATCACACTTGTCGTTGTCCTACCCTTATATGTGAACCAGATTTCAGGTTTTGAGGATATTCTACACAAATATCATTCGACATTTTCCCTCACTTTCGATGAGACAACTAATATGTGATTAATGACTCTCTTCTAAAAAGAGTCCTTTACTTCGATACATCAATGGCTCTCTCTCTCTCTCTCTCTCTCTCTCTCTCTCTCTCTCTCTCGACATTTTTAATAATCTTTTATAATGGAATTGAAATATTCATAAAATTCTGAGTAAACACAAGTTTTTAACAAAAAACTATTCGATGAGTTTTTATTCGATTTTTTCTTGTTTTGTATCGATTTTTGTTATTTTTAGGATTGTGTCAGACATCAGACAAAACAGAAAAAACCTTAAAAATGGTGAAAAACTCAGTGAAAGTAAACGTAGAATAAAGTAAATAAAACAAGATTTTGGTTATGGAAGAATCTGAAGATATATTTGCAATAAATGTCAAAAACAATTTTCACTTCATTATTGAGTCTTAAGGGAAAATCTGAGAGAAAAATGTTTTTGAATATAAATTATTTTTCAACAATTCTTTGATTAAATTTTCAAATTGAATGTAATTTTCTATTCAATTGTACGGACCATCAATTTTTTGGGCAAACATTTTGACTCTTATGTCCTGACCTTCACTCTATCGGCAAACCTATTGTCTGGACTCGTGTGCAGCAAATCTATGTATTCCTCTGAATAGCACAAACATTTAGACCACAGTATGAATGTGCTGTGCTATTCAGGGAAGAGAGAGAGAGAGAGAGAGAGAGAGAGAGAGAGAGAG